>JBBGZY010003383.1:0-30783 GCA_037952925.1 Lithobates clamitans | reverse complement strand
GACTGTAGGGATGGTGTGTGACTGTAGGGATGATGTGTGACTGTAGGGATGATGTGACTGTAGGGATGGTGTGTGACTGTAGGGATGATGTGTGACTGTAGGGATGGTGTGTGACTGTAGGGATGATGTGACTGTAGGGATGATGTGTGACTGTAGGGATGATGTGACTGTAGGGATGGTGTGTGACTGTAGGGATGATGTGACTGTAGGGATGATGTGACTGTAGGGATGGTGTGTGACTGTAGGGATGGTGTGACTGTAGGGATGATGTGACTGTAGGGATGATGTGACTGTAGGGATGATGTGACTGTAGGGATGATGTGTGACTGTAGGGGTGATGTGTGACTGTAGGGATGATGCGTGACTGTAGGGATGGTGTGTGACTGTAGGGGTGATGTGACTGTAGGGATGGTGTGTGACTGTAGGGATGATGTGTGACTGTAGGGATGATGTGTGACTGTAGGGATGATGTGTGACTGTAGGGATGATGTGTGACTGTAGGGATGATGATGTGACTGTAGGGATGATGTGTGACTGTAGGGATGATGTGTGACTGTAGGGATGGTGTGTGACTGTAGGGATGGTGTGTGACTGTAGGGATGATGTGACTGTAGGGATGATGTGACTGTAGGGATGGTGTGTGACTGTAGGGATGATGTGTGACTGTAGGGATGGTGTGTGACTGTAGGGATGATGTGACTGTAGGGATGATGTGACTGTAGGGATGGTGTGTGACTGTAGGGATGGTGTGTGACTGTAGGGATGGTGTGTGACTGTAGGGATGATGTGTGACTGTAGGGATGATGTGTGACTGTAGGGATGATGTGACTGTAGAGATGGTGTGTGACTGTAGGGATGGGGTGTGACTGTAGGGATGATGTGACTGTAGGGATGATGTGTGACTGTAGGGATGGGGTGTGACTGTAGGGATGATGTGACTGTAGGGATGATGTGTGACTGTAGGGATGATGTGACTGTAGGGATGATGTGTGACTGTAGGGATGATGTGACTGTAGGGATGGTGTGTGACTGTAGGGATGGGTGTGACTGTAGGGATGATGTGTTACTGTAGGGATGGTGTGTGACTGTAGGGATGATGTGTGACTGTAGGGATGGTGTGTGACTGTAGGGATGATGTGACTGTAGGGATGGTGTGTGACTGTAGGGATGATGTGTGACTGTAGGGATGATGTGACTGTAGGGATGGTGTGTGACTGTAGGGATGGTGTGTGACTGTAGGGATGATGTGACTGTAGGGATGATGTGTGACTGTAGGGATGGTGTGTGACTGTAGGGATGATGTGACTGTAGGGATGATGTGTGACTGTAGGGATGATGTGACTGTAGGGATGGTGTGTGACTGTAGGGATGGTGTGTGACTGTAGGGATGATGTGACTGTAGGGATGGTGTGTGACTGTAGGGGTGATGTGTGACTGTAGGGATGATGTGTGACTGTAGGGATGGTGTGTGACTGTAGGGATGATGTGACTGTAGGGATGATGTGACTGTAGGGATGGTGTGTGACTGTAGGGATGGTGTGTGACTGTAGGGATGATGTGTGACTGTAGGGATGATGTGACTGTAGGGATGGTGTGTGACTGTAGGGATGGTGTGTGACTGCAGGGATGATGTGTGACTGTAGGGATGGTGTGTGACTGTAGGGATGATGTGTGACTGTAGAGATGATGTGTGACTGTAGGGATGGTGTGTGACTGTAGGGATGGTGTGTGACTGTAGGGATGATGTGACTGTAGGGATGATGTGTGACTGTAGGGATGATGTGACTGTAGGGATGGTGTGTGACTGTAGGGATGATGTGACTGTAGGGATGATGTGACTGTAGGGATGGTGTGTGACTGTAGGGATGGTGTGTGACTGTAGGGATGATGTGACTGTAGGGATGGTGTGTGACTGTAGGGATGGTGTGTGACTGCAGGGATGATGTGTGACTGTAGGGATGGTGTGTGACTGTAGGGATGATGTGTGACTGTAGGGATGATGTGTGACTGTAGAGATGATGTGTGACTGTAGGGATGGTGTGTGACTGTAGGGATGGTGTGTGACTGTAGGGATGATGTGACTGTAGGGATGATGTGTGACTGTAGGGATGATGTGACTGTAGGGATGGTGTGTGACTGTAGGGATGATGTGACTGTAGGGATGATGTGACTGTAGAGATGATGTGTGACTGTAGGGATGGTGTGTGACTGTAGGGATGGTGTGTGACTGTAGGGATGATGTGACTGTAGGGATGATGTGTGACTGTAGGGATGATGTGACTGTAGGGATGGTGTGTGACTGTAGGGATGATGTGACTGTAGGGATGATGTGACTGTAGGGATGATGTGTGACTGTAGGGATGGTGTGTGACTGTAGGGATGATGTGACTGTAGGGATGATGTGTGACTGTAGGGATGATGTGTGACTGTAGGGATGATGTGTGACTGTAGGGATGGGGTGTGACTGTAGGGATGATGTGTGACTGTAGGGATGGTGTGTGACTGTAGGGGTGATGTGACTGTAGGGATGGTGTGTGACTGTAGGGATGATGCGTGACTGTAGGGATGGTGTGTGACTGTAGGGATGGTGTGTGACTGTAGGGATGATGTGTGACTGTAGGGATGATGTGTGACTGTAGGGATGATGTGTGACTGTAGGGATGATGTGTGACTGTAGGGATGATGATGTGACTGTAGGGATGATGTGTGACTGTAGGGATGGTGTGTGACTGTAGGGATGGTGTGTGACTGTAGGGATGATGTGACTGTAGGGATGGGGTGTGACTGTAGGGATGATGTGTGACTGTAGGGATGATGTGACTGTAGGGATGAGGTGTGACTGTAGGGATGATGTGTGACTGTAGGGATGGTGTGTGACTGTAGGGATGATGTGTGACTGTAGGGATGGTGTGTGACTGTAGGGATGATGTGTGACTGTAGGGATGATGTGACTGTAGGGATGATGATGTGACTGTAGGGATGATGTGTGACTGTAGGGATGGTGTGTGACTGTAGGGATGATGTGTGACTGTAGGGATGGTGTGTGACTGTAGGGATGATGTGTGACTGTAGGGATGATGTGACTGTAGGGATGAGGTGTGACTGTAGGGATGATGTGTGACTGTAGGGATGGTGTGTGACTGTAGGGATGATGTGTGACTGTAGGGATGATGTATGACTGTAGGGATGATGTGTGACTGTAGGGATGGGGTGTGACTGTAGGGATGATGTGACTGTAGGGATGATGACTGACTGTAGGGATGATGTGTGACTGTAGGGATGATGTGACTGTAGGGATGATGTGTGACTGTAGGGATGGTGTGTGACTGTAGGGATGGTGTGTGACTGTAGGGATGGTGTGTGACTGTAGGGATGGGGTGTGACTGTAGGGATGATGTGACTGTAGGGATGATGTGTGACTGTAGGGATGGGGTGTGACTGTAGGGATGATGTGACTGTAGGGATGATGTGTGACTGTAGGGATGATGTGACTGTAGGGATGATGTGTGACTGTAGGGATGATGTGACTGTAGGGATGAGGTGTGACTGTAGGGATGATATGTGACTGTAGGGATGATGTGTGACTGTAGGGATGATGTGACTGGAGGGATGGTGTGACTGTAGGGATGATGTGTCTGTAGGGATGATGTGACTGTAGGGATGGTGTGTGACTGTAGGGATGGTGTGTGACTGTAGGGATGGTGTGTGACTGTAGGGATGATGTGACTGTAGGGATGGTGTGTGACTGTAGGGATGGGGTGTGACTGTAGGGATGATGTGTGACTGTAGGGATGATGTGACTGTAGGGATGATGTGTGACTGTAGGGATGGCGTGTGACTGTAGGGATGGTGTGTGACTGTAGGGATGATGTGTGACTGTAGGGATGGTGTGTGACTGTAGGGATGGTGTGTGACTGTAGGGATGATGTGTGACTGTAGGGATGGTGTGTGACTGTAGGAATGATGTGACTGTAGGGATGATGTGACTGTAGGGATGATGTGTGACTGTAGGGATGATGTGTGACTGTAGGGATGGTGTGTGACTGTAGGGATGATGTGTGACTGTAGGGATGATGTGTGACTGTAGGGATGATGTGTGACTGTAGGGATGATGTGACTGTAAGGATGATGTGACTGTAGGGATGATGTGTGACTGTAGGGATGATGTGACTGTAGGGATGATGATGTGACTGTAGGGATGATGTGTGACTGTAGGGATGATGTGACTGTAAGGATGATGTGACTGTAGGGATGATGTGTGACTGTAGGGATGATGTGACTGTAGGGATGATGATGTGACTGTAGGGATGATGTGACTGTAGGGATGGTGTGTGACTGTAGGGATGATGTGACTGTAGGGATGGTGTGTGACTGTAGGGATGGTGTGTGACTGTAGGGATGATGTGTGACTGTAGGGATGGGGTGTGACTGTAGGGATGGTGTGTGACTGTAGGGATGATGTGTGACTGTAGGGATGGTGTGTGACTGTAGGGATGGTGTGTGACTGTAGGGATGATGTGTGACTGTAGGGATGATGTGTGACTGTAGGGATGGTGTGTGACTGTAGGGATGATGTGACTGTAGGGATGATGTGACTGTAGGGATGGTGTGTGACTGTAGGGATGGTGTGTGACTGTAGGGATGATGTGTGACTGTAGGGATGATGTGTGACTGTAGGGATGATGTGACTGTAGAGATGGTGTGTGACTGTAGGGATGGGGTGTGACTGTAGGGATGATGTGACTGTAGGGATGATGTGTGACTGTAGGGATGGGGTGTGACTGTAGGGATGATGTGACTGTAGGGATGATGTGTGACTGTAGGGATGATGTGACTGTAGGGATGATGTGTGACTGTAGGGATGGTGTGTGACTGTAGGGATGATGTGTGACTGTAGGGATGGTGTGTGACTGTAGGGATGATGTGACTGTAGGGATGGTGTGTGACTGTAGGGATGATGTGTGACTGTAGGGATGATGTGTGACTGTAGGGATGATGTGTGACTGTAGGGATGATATGTGACTGTAGGGATGGTGTGTGACTGTAGGGATGATGTGACTGTAGGGATGGTGTGTGACTGTAGGGATGATGTGTGACTGTAGGGATGATGTGTGACTGTAGGGATGGGGTGTGACTGTAGGGATGATGTGTGACTGTAGGGATGATGTGTGACTGTAGGGATGATGATGTGACTGTAGGGATGGTGTGTGACTGTAGGGATGGTGTGTGACTGTAGGGATGATGTGTGACTGTAGGGATGATGTGTGACTGTAGGGATGGTGTGTGACTGTAGGGATGGTGTGTGACTGTAGGGATGATGTGACTGTAGGGATGATGTGACTGTAGGGATGGGGTGTGACTGTAGGGATGGTGTGTGACTGTAGGGGTGATGTGACTGTAGGGATGGTGTGTGACTGTAGGGATGGTGTGTGACTGTAGGGATGATGTGTGACTGTAGGGATGATGTGTGACTGTAGGGATGATGATGTGACTGTAGGGATGGTGTGTGACTGTAGGGATGATGATGTGACTGTAGGGATGGTGTGTGACTGTAGGGATGGTGTGTGACTGTAGGGATGATGTGTGACTGTAGGGATGATGTGTGACTGTAGGGATGATGATGTGACTGTAGGGATGATGTGTGACTGTAGGGATGATGTGTGACTGTAGGGATGATGTGTGACTGTAGGGATGGGGTGTGACTGTAGAGATGGTGTGTGACTGTAGGGATGATGTGACTGTAGGGATGGTGTGTGACTGTAGGGATGATGTGACTGTAGGGATGATGTGTGACTGTAGGGATGATGTGTTACTGTAGGGATGGTGTGTGACTGTAGGGATGATGTGTGACTGTAGGGATGGTGTGTGACTGTAGGGATGATGTGACTGTAGGGATGGTGTGTGACTGTAGGGATGATGTGTGACTGTAGGGATGATGTGTGACTGTAGGGATGATGTGACTGTAGGGATGGTGTGTGACTGTAGGGATGGTGTGTGACTGTAGGGATGATGTGACTGTAGGGATGATGTGTGACTGTAGGGATGATGTGTGACTGTAGGGATGATGATGTGACTGTAGGGATGATGTGTGACTGTAGGGATGATGTGTGACTGTAGGGGGGATGGTGTGTGACTGTAGGGATGGTGTGTGACTGTAGGGATGGTGTGTGACTGTAGGGATGATGTGTGACTGTAGGGATGATGTGTGACTGTAGGGATGGGGTGTGACTGTAGAGATGGTGTGTGACTGTAGGGATGATGATGTGACTGTAGGGATGATGTGTGACTGTAGGGATGATGTGTGACTGTAGGGATGATGTGTGACTGTAGGGATGGGGTGTGACTGTAGAGATGGTGTGTGATTGTGGGGATGATGTGACTGTAGGGATGGTGTGTGACTGTAGGGATGATGTGACTGTAGGGATGATGTGTGACTGTAGGGATGATGTGACTGTAGGGATGGTGTGTGACTGTAGGGATGATGTGTGACTGTAGGGATGGTGTGTGACTGTAGGGATGATGTGACTGTAGGGATGGTGTGTGACTGTAGGGATGATGTGACTGTAGGGATGGTGTGTGACTGTAGGGATGATGTGTGACTGTAGGGATGATGTGACTGTAGGGATGGTGTGTGACTGTAGGGATGGTGTGTGACTGTAGGGATGATGTGACTGTAGGGATGATGTGTGACTGTAGGGATGATGTGTGACTGTAGGGATGGTGTGTGACTGTAGGGATGATGTGACTGTAGGGATGATGTGACTGTAGGGATGATGTGACTGTAGGGATGGTGTGTGACTGTAGGGATGGTGTGTGACTGTAGGGGTGATGTGACTGTAGGGATGATGTGTGACTGTAGGGATGGTGTGACTGTAGGGATGGTGTGTGACTGTAGGGATGATGTGACTGTAGGGATGATGTGACTGTAGGGATGATGTGTGACTGTAGGGATGATGTGTGACTGTAGGGATGATGTGTGACTGTAGGGATGGTGTGTGACTGTAGGGATGATGTGACTGTAGGGATGATGTGTGACTGTAGGGATGATGTGTGACTGTAGGGATGATGTGACTGTAGGGATGGTGTGTGACTGTAGGGATGATGTGTGACTGTAGGGATGGTGTGTGACTGTAGGGATGATGTGACTGTAGGGATGATGTGTGACTGTAGGGATGATGTGACTGTAGGGATGGTGTGTGACTGTAGGGATGATGTGACTGTAGGGATGATGTGACTGTAGGGATGGTGTGTGACTGTAGGGGTGATGTGTGACTGTAGGGATGGTGTGTGACTGTAGGGATGATGTGTGACTGTAGGGATGATGCGTGACTGTAGGGATGGTGTGTGACTGTAGGGATGGGGTGTGACTGTAGGGATGATGTGTGACTGTAGGGATGGTGTGTGACTGTAGGGATGGTGTGTGACTGTAGGGATGATGTGTGACTGTAGGGATGATGTGACTGTAGGGATGGTGTGTGACTGTAGGGATGATGTGTGACTGTAGGGATGGTGTGTGACTGTAGGGATGATGTGACTGTAGGGATGATGTGTGACTGTAGGGATGATGTGACTGTAGGGATGGTGTGTGACTGTAGGGATGATGTGACTGTAGGGATGATGTGACTGTAGGGATGGTGTGTGACTGTAGGGGTGATGTGTGACTGTAGGGATGATGTGTGACTGTAGGGATGATGTGTGACTGTAGGGATGATGTGTGACTGTAGGGATGATGTGTGACTGTAGGGATGATGTGACTGTAGGGATGATGTGTGACTGTAGGGATGGTGTGTGACTGTAGGAATGATGTGACTGTAGGGATGATGTGACTGTAGGGATGGTGTGTGACTGTAGGGGTGATGTGACTGTAGGGATGGTGTGTGACTGTAGGGATGATGTGTGACTGTAGGGATGATGTGTGACTGTAGGGATGATGTGTGACTGTAGGGATGATGATGTGACTGTAGGGATGATGTGTGACTGTAGGGATGATGTGTGACTGTAGGGATGGTGTGTGACTGTAGGGATGGTGTGTGACTGTAGGGATGATGTGACTGTAGGGATGATGTGACTGTAGGGATGGTGTGTGACTGTAGGGATGGTGTGTGACTGTAGGGATGGTGTGTGACTGTAGGGATGATGTGTGACTGTAGGGATGGTGTGTGACTGTAGGGATAGTGTGTGACTGTAGGGATGATGTGTGACTGTAGGGATGATGTGTGACTGTAGGGATGATGTGTGACTGTAGGGATGATGTGTGACTGTAGGGATGATGTGACTGTAGAGATGGTGTGTGACTGTAGGGATGGGGTGTGACTGTAGGGATGATGTGACTGTAGGGATGATGTGTGACTGTAGGGATGGGGTGTGACTGTAGGGATGATGTGACTGTAGGGATGATGTGTGACTGTAGGGATGATGTGACTGTAGGGATGATGTGTGACTGTAGGGATGATGTGACTGTAGGGATGGTGTGTGACTGTAGGGATGGGGTGTGACTGTAGGGATGATGTGTTACTGTAGGGATGGTGTGTGACTGTAGGGATGATGTGTGACTGTAGGGATGGTGTGTGACTGTAGGGATGATGTGACTGTAGGGATGGTGTGTGACTGTAGGGATGATGTGACTGTAGGGATGGTGTGTGACTGTAGGGATGGTGTGTGACTGTAGGGATGATGTGACTGTAGGGATGATGTGTGACTGTAGGGATGATGTGTGACTGTAGGGATGATGTGTGACTGTAGGGATGGTGTGTGACTGTAGGGATGATGTGACTGTAGGGATGATGTGTGACTGTAGGGATGATGTGACTGTAGGGATGGTGTGTGACTGTAGGGATGGTGTGTGACTGTAGGGATGATGTGTGACTGTAGGGATGATGTGACTGTAGGGATGGTGTGTGACTGTAGGGGTGATGTGACTGTAGGGATGGTGTGTGACTGTAGGGATGATGTGTGACTGTAGGGATGATGTGACTGTAGGGATGATGTGTGACTGTAGGGATGGTGTGTGACTGTAGGGATGATGTGTGACTGTAGGGATGATGTGTGACTGTAGGGATGATGTGTGACTGTAGGGATGGGGTGTGACTGTAGGGATGATGTGACTGTAGGGATGATGAGTGACTGTAGGGATGATGTGTGACTGTAGGGATGATGTGACTGTAGGGATGATGTGTGACTGTAGGGATGGTGTGTGACTGTAGGGATGGTGTGTGACTGTAGGGATGGTGTGTGACTGTAGGGATGATGTGACTGTAGGGATGGTGTGTGACTGTAGGGATGGTGTGTGACTGTAGGGATGGTGTGTGACTGTAGGGATGATGTGACTGTAGGGATGGTGTGTGACTGTAGGGATGGTGTGTGACTGTAGGGATGATGTGTGACTGTAGGGATGGTGTGTGACTGTAGGGATGGTGTGTGACTGTAGGGATGATGTGTGACTGTAGGGATGGTGTGTGACTGTAGGGATGATGTGACTGTAGGGATGATGTGACTGTAGGGATGATGTGTGACTGTAGGGATGATGTGTGACTGTAGGGATGATGTGTGACTGTAGGGATGATGTGTGACTGTAGGGATGATGTGACTGTAAGGATGATGTGACTGTAGGGATGATGTGTGACTGTAGGGATGATGTGACTGTAGGGATGATGATGTGACTGTAGGGATGATGTGTGACTGTAGGGATGATGTGACTGTAAGGATGATGTGACTGTAGGATGATGTGTGACTGTAGGGATGATGTGACTGTAGGGATGATGATGTGACTGTAGGGATGATGTGACTGTAGGGATGGTGTGTGACTGTAGGGATGGTGTGTGACTGTAGGGATGATGTGACTGTAGGGATGATGTGTGACTGTAGGGATGGTGTGTGACTGTAGGGATGATGTGTGACTGTAGGGATGATGTGACTGTAGGGATGGTGTGTGACTGTAGGGATGAGGTGTGACTGTAGGGATGATGTGTGACTGTAGGGATGGTGTGTGACTGTAGGGATGATGTGACTGTAGGGGTGATGTGACTGTAGGGATGGTGTGTGACTGTAGGGATGATGTGTGACTGTAGGGATGGGGTGTGACTGTAGGGATGGTGTGTGACTGTAGGGATGATGTGTGACTGTAGGGATGGTGTGTGACTGTAGGGATGATGTGTGACTGTAGGGATGGGGTGTGACTGTAGGGATGAGGTGTGACTGTAGGGATGATGTGACTGTAGGGATGGTGTGTGACTGTAGGGATGATGTGTGACTGTAGGGATGGTGTGTGACTGTAGGGATGATGTGTGACTGTAGGGATGATGTGTGACTGTAGGGATGATGTGTGACTGTAGGGATGGTGTGTGACTGTAGGGATGATGTGACTGTAGGGATGATGTGACTGTAGGGATGATGTGTGACTGTAGGGATGATGTGTGACTGTAGGGATGATGTGACTGTAGAGATGGTGTGTGACTGTAGGGATGATGTGTGACTGTAGGGATGGTGTGTGACTGTAGAGATGGTGTGTGACTGTAGGGATGATGTGTGACTGTAGGGATGGTGTGTGACTGTAGGGATGGTGTGTGACTGTAGGGATGGGGTGTGACTGTAGGGATGATGTGACTGTAGGGATGATGTGTGACTGTAGGGATGGGGTGTGACTGTAGGGATGATGTGACTGTAGGGATGATGTGTGACTGTAGGGATGATGTGACTGTAGGGATGATGTGTGACTGTAGGGATGATGTGACTGTAGGGATGAGGTGTGACTGTAGGGATGATATGTGACTGTAGGGATGATGTGTGACTGTAGGGATGATGTGACTGGAGGATGGTGTGACTGTAGGGATGATGTGTCTGTAGGGATGATGTGACTGTAGGGATGGTGTGTGACTGTAGGGATGGGGTGTGACTGTAGGGATGATGATGTGACTGTAGGGATGGTGTGTGACTGTAGGGATGGTGTGTGACTGTAGGGATGATGTGACTGTAGGGATGGTGTGTGACTGTAGGGATGGGGTGTGACTGTAGGGATGATGTGTGACTGTAGGGATGATGTGACTGTAGGGATGATGTGTGACTGTAGGGATGGCGTGTGACTGTAGGGATGGTGTGTGACTGTAGGGATGATGTGTGACTGTAGGGATGGTGTGTGACTGTAGGGATGGTGTGTGACTGTAGGGATGATGTGTGACTGTAGGGATGGTGTGTGACTGTAGGAATGATGTGACTGTAGGGATGATGTGACTGTAGGGATGATGTGTGACTGTAGGGATGATGTGTGACTGTAGGGATGGTGTGTGACTGTAGGGATGATGTGTGACTGTAGGGATGATGTGTGACTGTAGGGATGATGTGTGACTGTAGGGATGGTGTGTGACTGTAGGGATGGTGTGTGACTGTAGGGATGATGTGACTGTAAGGATGATGTGACTGCAGGGATGATGTGTGACTGTAGGGATGATGTGACTGTAGGGATGATGTGTGACTGTAGGGATGATGTGTTACTGTAGGGATGGTGTGTGACTGTAGGGATGATGTGTGACTGTAGGGATGGTGTGTGACTGTAGGGATGATGTGACTGTAGGGATGGTGTGTGACTGTAGGGATGATGTGTGACTGTAGGGATGATGTGACTGTAGGGATGGTGTGTGACTGTAGGGATGGTGTGTGACTGTAGGGATGATGTGACTGTAGGGATGATGTGTGACTGTAGGGATGGTGTGTGACTGTAGGGATGATGTGTGACTGTAGGGATGGTGTGTGACTGTAGAGATGATGTGTGACTGTAGGGATGATGTGTGACTGTAGGGATGATGTGACTGTAGGGATGATGTGTGACTGTAGGGATGGTGTGTGACTGTAGGGATGATGTGACTGTAGGGATGATGTGTGACTGTAGGGATGATGTGACTGTAGGGATGGTGTGTGACTGTAGGGATGGTGTGTGACTGTAGGGATGATGTGACTGTAGGGATGGTGTGTGACTGTAGGGGTGATGTGACTGTAGGGATGATGTGTGACTGTAGGGATGATGTGACTGTAGGGATGATGTGTGACTGTAGGGATGGTGTGTGACTGTAGGGATGATGTGTGACTGTAGGGATGGGGTGTGACTGTAGGGATGGTGTGTGACTGTAGGGATGGTGTGTGACTGTAGGGATGGTGTGTGACTGTAGGGATGATGTGACTGTAGGGATGATGTGTGACTGTAGGGATGATGTGACTGTAGGGATGATGTGTGACTGTAGGGATGATGTGTGACTGTAGGGATGATGTGTGACTGTAGGGATGGTGTGTGACTGTAGGGATGATGTGACTGTAGGGATGATGTGTGACTGTAGGGATGATGTGACTGTAGGGATGGTGTGTGACTGTAGGGATGGTGTGTGACTGTAGGGATGGTGTGTGACTGTAGGGATGATGTGTGACTGTAGGGATGATGTGACTGTAGGGATGGTGTGTGACTGTAGGGATGATGTGTGACTGTAGGGATGGTGTGTGACTGTAGGGATGATGTGACTGTAGGGATGATGTGTGACTGTAGGGATGATGTGACTGTAGGGATGGTGTGTGACTGTAGGGATGATGTGACTGTAGGGATGATGTGACTGTAGGGATGGTGTGTGACTGTAGGGATGGTGTGACTGTAGGGATGATGTGACTGTAGGGATGATGTGACTGTAGGGATGATGTGACTGTAGGGATGATGTGTGACTGTAGGGGTGATGTGTGACTGTAGGGATGGTGTGTGACTGTAGGGATGGTGTGTGACTGTAGGGGTGATGTGACTGTAGGGATGATGTGTGACTGTAGGGATGATGTGTGACTGTAGGGATGATGTGTGACTGTAGGGATGATGTGTGACTGTAGGGATGATGTGTGACTGTAGGGATGGTGTGTGACTGTAGGGATGGTGTGTGACTGTAGGGATGATGTGACTGTAGGGATGATGTGACTGTAGGGATGGTGTGACTGTAGGGATGATGTGACTGTAGGGATGATGTGACTGTAGGGATGATGTGACTGTAGGGATGATGTGTGACTGTAGGGATGATGTGTGACTGTAGGGATGATGATGTGACTGTAGGGATGATGTGTGACTGTAGGGATGATGTGTGACTGTAGGGATGGTGTGTGACTGTAGGGATGGTGTGTGACTGTAGGGATGATGTGACTGTAGGGATGATGTGACTGTAGGGATGGTGTGTGACTGTAGGG
This sequence comes from Lithobates clamitans, assembly GCA_037952925.1. NCBI lineage: Eukaryota > Metazoa > Chordata > Amphibia > Anura > Ranidae > Lithobates > Lithobates clamitans. The sequence continues at coordinate 17,583 of JBBGZY010003383.1, read as the reverse complement.
ATGATGTGTGACTGTAGGGATGGTGTGTGACTGTAGGGATGATGTGACTGTAGGGATGATGTGACTGTAGGGATGGTGTGTGACTGTAGGGATGGTGTGTGACTGTAGGGATGGTGTGTGACTGTAGGGATGATGTGTGACTGTAGGGATGATGTGTGACTGTAGGGATGATGTGACTGTAGAGATGGTGTGTGACTGTAGGGATGGGGTGTGACTGTAGGGATGATGTGACTGTAGGGATGATGTGTGACTGTAGGGATGGGGTGTGACTGTAGGGATGATGTGACTGTAGGGATGATGTGTGACTGTAGGGATGATGTGACTGTAGGGATGATGTGTGACTGTAGGGATGATGTGACTGTAGGGATGGTGTGTGACTGTAGGGATGGGGTGTGACTGTAGGGATGATGTGTTACTGTAGGGATGGTGTGTGACTGTAGGGATGATGTGTGACTGTAGGGATGGTGTGTGACTGTAGGGATGATGTGACTGTAGGGATGGTGTGTGACTGTAGGGATGATGTGACTGTAGGGATGGTGTGTGACTGTAGGGATGATGTGTGACTGTAGGGATGATGTGACTGTAGGGATGGTGTGTGACTGTAGGGATGGTGTGTGACTGTAGGGATGATGTGACTGTAGGGATGATGTGTGACTGTAGGGATGGTGTGTGACTGTAGGGATGATGTGACTGTAGGGATGATGTGTGACTGTAGGGATGATGTGACTGTAGGGATGGTGTGTGACTGTAGGGATGGTGTGTGACTGTAGGGATGATGTGACTGTAGGGATGGTGTGTGACTGTAGGGGTGATGTGTGACTGTAGGGATGATGTGTGACTGTAGGGATGGTGTGTGACTGTAGGGATGATGTGACTGTAGGGATGATGTGACTGTAGGGATGGTGTGTGACTGTAGGGATGGTGTGTGACTGTAGGGATGATGTGTGACTGTAGGGATGATGTGACTGTAGGGATGGTGTGTGACTGTAGGGATGGTGTGTGACTGCAGGGATGATGTGTGACTGTAGGGATGGTGTGTGACTGTAGGGATGATGTGTGACTGTAGGGATGGTGTGTGACTGTAGGGATGATGTGACTGTAGGGATGGTGTGTGACTGTAGGGATGATGTGTGACTGTAGGGATGGTGTGTGACTGTAGGGGTGATGTGACTGTAGGGATGGTGTGTGACTGTAGGGATGATGCGTGACTGTAGGGATGGTGTGTGACTGTAGGGATGATGTGACTGTAGGGATGATGTGTGACTGTAGGGATGATGTGTGACTGTAGGGATGATGTGTGACTGTAGGGATGGGGTGTGACTGTAGGGATGATGTGTGACTGTAGGGATGGTGTGTGACTGTAGGGGTGATGTGACTGTAGGGATGGTGTGTGACTGTAGGGATGATGTGACTGTAGGGATGATGTGTGACTGTAGGGATGATGTGTGACTGTAGGGATGATGCGTGACTGTAGGGATGGTGTGTGACTGTAGGGGTGATGTGACTGTAGGGATGATGTGTGACTGTAGGGATGATGTGTGACTGTAGGGATGATGCGTGACTGTAGGGATGGTGTGTGACTGTAGGGATGGTGTGTGACTGTAGGGATGGTGTGTGACTGTAGGGATGATGTGTGACTGTAGGGATGATGTGTGACTGTAGGGATGATGTGTGACTGTAGGGATGATGTGTGACTGTAGGGATGATGATGTGACTGTAGGGATGATGTGTGACTGTAGGGATGGTGTGTGACTGTAGGGATGGTGTGTGACTGTAGGGATGATGTGTGACTGTAGGGATGATGTGACTGTAGGGATGGGGTGTGACTGTAGGGATGATGTGTGACTGTAGGGATGATGTGACTGTAGGGATGAGGTGTGACTGTAGGGATGATGTGTGACTGTAGGGATGGTGTGTGACTGTAGGGATGATGTGTGACTGTAGGGATGGTGTGTGACTGTAGGGATGATGTGTGACTGTAGGGATGATGTGACTGTAGGGATGATGATGTGACTGTAGGGATGATGTGTGACTGTAGGGATGGTGTGTGACTGTAGGGATGATGTGTGACTGTAGGGATGGTGTGTGACTGTAGGGATGATGTGTGACTGTAGGGATGATGTGACTGTAGGGATGAGGTGTGACTGTAGGGATGATGTGTGACTGTAGGGATGGTGTGTGACTGTAGGGATGATGTGTGACTGTAGGGATGATGTGTGACTGTAGGGATGATGTGTGACTGTAGGGATGGGGTGTGACTGTAGGGATGATGTGACTGTAGGGATGATGAGTGACTGTAGGGATGATGTGTGACTGTAGGGATGATGTGACTGTAGGGATGATGTGTGACTGTAGGGATGGTGTGTGACTGTAGGGATGGTGTGTGACTGTAGGGATGGTGTGTGACTGTAGGGATGGTGTGTGACTGTAGGGATGATGTGACTGTAGGGATGGTGTGTGACTGTAGGGATGGTGTGTGACTGTAGGGATGGTGTGTGACTGTAGGGATGATGTGACTGTAGGGATGGTGTGTGACTGTAGGGATGGTGTGTGACTGTAGGGATGGTGTGTGACTGTAGAGATGGTGTGTGACTGTAGGGATGATGTGTGACTGTAGGGATGGTGTGTGACTGTAGGGATGGGGTGTGACTGTAGGGATGATGTGACTGTAGGGATGATGTGTGACTGTAGGGATGGGGTGTGACTGTAGGGATGATGTGACTGTAGGGATGATGTGTGACTGTAGGGATGATGTGACTGTAGGGATGATGTGTGACTGTAGGGATGATGTGACTGTAGGGATGAGGTGTGACTGTAGGGATGATATGTGACTGTAGGGATGATGTGTGACTGTAGGGATGATGTGACTGGAGGGATGGTGTGACTGTAGGGATGATGTGTCTGTAGGGATGATGTGACTGTAGGGATGGTGTGTGACTGTAGGGATGGTGTGTGACTGTAGGGATGGTGTGTGACTGTAGGGATGATGTGACTGTAGGGATGGTGTGTGACTGTAGGGATGGGGTGTGACTGTAGGGATGATGTGTGACTGTAGGGATGATGTGACTGTAGGGATGATGTGTGACTGTAGGGATGGCGTGTGACTGTAGGGATGGTGTGTGACTGTAGGGATGATGTGTGACTGTAGGGATGGTGTGTGACTGTAGGGATGGTGTGTGACTGTAGGGATGATGTGTGACTGTAGGAATGATGTGACTGTAGGGATGATGTGACTGTAGGGATGATGTGTGACTGTAGGGATGATGTGTGACTGTAGGGATGGTGTGTGACTGTAGGGATGATGTGTGACTGTAGGGATGATGTGTGACTGTAGGGATGATGTGTGACTGTAGGGATGATGTGACTGTAAGGATGATGTGACTGTAGGGATGATGTGACTGTAGGGATGATGTGTGACTGTAGGGATGATGTGACTGTAGGGATGATGATGTGACTGTAGGGATGATGTGTGACTGTAGGGATGATGTGACTGTAAGGATGATGTGACTGTAGGGATGATGTGTGACTGTAGGGATGATGTGACTGTAGGGATGATGATGTGACTGTAGGGATGATGTGACTGTAGGGATGGTGTGTGACTGTAGGGATGATGTGACTGTAGGGATGGTGTGTGACTGTAGGGATGGTGTGTGACTGTAGGGATGATGTGTGACTGTAGGGATGGGGTGTGACTGTAGGGATGGTGTGTGACTGTAGGGATGATGTGTGACTGTAGGGATGGTGTGTGACTGTAGGGATGGTGTGTGACTGTAGGGATGATGTGTGACTGTAGGGATGATGTGTGACTGTAGGGATGGTGTGTGACTGTAGGGATGATGTGACTGTAGGGATGATGTGACTGTAGGGATGGTGTGTGACTGTAGGGATGGTGTGTGACTGTAGGGATGGTGTGTGACTGTAGGGATGATGTGTGACTGTAGGGATGATGTGACTGTAGAGATGGTGTGTGACTGTAGGGATGGGGTGTGACTGTAGGGATGATGTGACTGTAGGGATGATGTGTGACTGTAGGGATGGGGTGTGACTGTAGGGATGATGTGACTGTAGGGATGATGTGTGACTGTAGGGATGATGTGACTGTAGGGATGATGTGTGACTGTAGGGATGATGTGACTGTAGGGATGGTGTGTGACTGTAGGGATGATGTGTGACTGTAGGGATGGTGTGTGACTGTAGGGATGATGTGACTGTAGGGATGGTGTGTGACTGTAGGGATGATGTGTGACTGTAGGGATGATGTGTGACTGTAGGGATGATGTGTGACTGTAGGGATGATATGTGACTGTAGGGATGGTGTGTGACTGTAGGGATGATGTGACTGTAGGGATGGTGTGTGACTGTAGGGATGATGTGTGACTGTAGGGATGATGTGTGACTGTAGGGATGGGGTGTGACTGTAGGGATGATGTGTGACTGTAGGGATGATGTGTGACTGTAGGGATGATGATGTGACTGTAGGGATGGTGTGTGACTGTAGGGATGGTGTGTGACTGTAGGGATGATGTGTGACTGTAGGGATGATGTGTGACTGTAGGGATGGTGTGTGACTGTAGGGATGGTGTGTGACTGTAGGGATGATGTGACTGTAGGGATGGGGTGTGACTGTAGGGATGATGTGTGACTGTAGGGATGATGTGACTGTAGGGATGATGTGTGACTGTAGGGATGATGTGACTGTAGGGATGAGGTGTGACTGTAGGGATGATATGTGACTGTAGGGATGATGTGTGACTGTAGGGATGATGTGACTGGAGGGATGGTGTGACTGTAGGGATGATGTGTCTGTAGGGATGATGTGACTGTAGGGATGGTGTGTGACTGTAGGGATGGGGTGTGACTGTAGGGATGATGATGTGACTGTAGGGATGGTGTGTGACTGTAGGGATGGTGTGTGACTGTAGGGATGATGTGACTGTAGGGATGGTGTGTGACTGTAGGGATGGGGTGTGACTGTAGGGATGATGTGTGACTGTAGGGATGATGTGACTGTAGGGATGATGTGTGACTGTAGGGATGGCGTGTGACTGTAGGGATGGTGTGTGACTGTAGGGATGATGTGTGACTGTAGGGATGGTGTGTGACTGTAGGGATGGTGTGTGACTGTAGGGATGATGTGTGACTGTAGGGATGGTGTGTGACTGTAGGAATGATGTGACTGTAGGGATGATGTGACTGTAGGGATGATGTGTGACTGTAGGGATGATGTGTGACTGTAGGGATGGTGTGTGACTGTAGGGATGATGTGTGACTGTAGGGATGATGTGTGACTGTAGGGATGATGTGTGACTGTAGGGATGGTGTGTGACTGTAGGGATGGTGTGTGACTGTAGGGATGATGTGACTGTAAGGATGATGTGACTGCAGGGATGATGTGTGACTGTAGGGATGATGTGACTGTAGGGATGATGATGTGACTGTAGGGATGATGTGTGACTGTAGGGATGATGTGACTGTAAGGATGATGTGACTGTAGGGATGATGTGTGACTGTAGGGATGATGTGACTGTAGGGATGATGATGTGACTGTAGGGATGATGTGACTGTAGGGATGGTGTGTGACTGTAGGGATGGTGTGACTGTAGGGATGATGTGACTGTAGGGATGGTGTGTGACTGTAGGGATGGTGTGTGACTGTAGGGATGATGTGTGACTGTAGGGATGGGGTGTGACTGTAGGGATGGTGTGTGACTGTAGGGATGATGTGTGACTGTAGGGATGGTGTGTGACTGTAGGGATGGTGTGTGACTGTAGGGATGATGTGTGACTGTAGGGATGATGTGTGACTGTAGGGATGGTGTGTGACTGTAGGGATGATGTGACTGTAGGGATGATGTGACTGTAGGGATGATGTGACTGTAGGGATGGTGTGTGACTGTAGGGATGATGTGACTGTAGGGATGATGTGTGACTGTAGGGATGATGTGTGACTGTAGGGATGATGTGTGACTGTAGGGATGATGTGACTGTAGAGATGGTGTGTGACTGTAGGGATGGGGTGTGACTGTAGGGATGATGTGACTGTAGGGATGATGTGTGACTGTAGGGATGATGTGACTGTAGGGATGATGTGTGACTGTAGGGATGATGTGACTGTAGGGATGATGTGTGACTGTAGGGATGATGTGACTGTAGGGATGGTGTGTGACTGTAGGGATGGGGTGTGACTGTAGGGATGATGTGTGACTGTAGGGATGATGTGTGACTGTAGGGATGATGATGTGACTGTAGGGATGGTGTGTGACTGTAGGGATGGTGTGTGACTGTAGGGATGATGTGTGACTGTAGGGATGATGTGTGACTGTAGGGATGGTGTGTGACTGTAGGGATGGTGTGTGACTGTAGGGATGATGTGACTGTAGGGATGGGGTGTGACTGTAGGGATGGTGTGTGACTGTAGGGGTGATGTGACTGTAGGGATGGTGTGTGACTGTAGGGATGGTGTGTGACTGTAGGGATGATGTGTGACTGTAGGGATGATGTGTGACTGTAGGGATGATGATGTGACTGTAGGGATGGTGTGTGACTGTAGGGATGATGATGTGACTGTAGGGATGGTGTGTGACTGTAGGGATGGTGTGTGACTGTAGGGATGATGTGTGACTGTAGGGATGATGTGTGACTGTAGGGATGATGATGTGACTGTAGGGATGATGTGTGACTGTAGGGATGATGTGTGACTGTAGGGATGATGTGTGACTGTAGGGATGGGGTGTGACTGTAGAGATGGTGTGTGACTGTAGGGATGATGTGACTGTAGGGATGATGTGTGACTGTAGGGATGATGTGTTACTGTAGGGATGGTGTGTGACTGTAGGGATGATGTGTGACTGTAGGGATGGTGTGTGACTGTAGGGATGATGTGACTGTAGGGATGGTGTGTGACTGTAGGGATGATGTGTGACTGTAGGGATGATGTGACTGTAGGGATGGTGTGTGACTGTAGGGATGGTGTGTGACTGTAGGGATGATGTGACTGTAGGGATGATGTGTGACTGTAGGGATGATGTGTGACTGTAGGGATGATGTGTGACTGTAGGGATGATGTGTGACTGTAGGGATGGTGTGTGACTGTAGGGATGGTGTGTGACTGTAGGGATGATGTGTGACTGTAGGGATGATGTGTGACTGTAGGGATGATGATGTGACTGTAGGGATGATGTGTGACTGTAGGGATGATGTGTGACTGTAGGGATGATGTGTGACTGTAGGGATGGGGTGTGACTGTAGAGATGGTGTGTGACTGTAGGGATGATGTGACTGTAGGGATGGTGTGTGACTGTAGGGATGATGTGACTGTAGGGATGATGTGTGACTGTAGGGATGATGTGTTACTGTAGGGATGGTGTGTGACTGTAGGGATGATGTGTGACTGTAGGGATGGTGTGTGACTGTAGGGATGATGTGACTGTAGGGATGGTGTGTGACTGTAGGGATGATGTGTGACTGTAGGGATGATGTGACTGTAGGGATGGTGTGTGACTGTAGGGATGGTGTGTGACTGTAGGGATGATGTGACTGTAGGGATGATGTGTGACTGTAGGGATGGTGTGTGACTGTAGGGATGATGTGTGACTGTAGGGATGGTGTGTGACTGTAGAGATGATGTGTGACTGTAGGGATGATGTGTGACTGTAGGGATGATGTGACTGTAGGGATGATGTGTGACTGTAGGGATGGTGTGTGACTGTAGGGATGATGTGACTGTAGGGATGATGTGTGACTGTAGGGATGATGTGACTGTAGGGATGGTGTGTGACTGTAGGGATGATGTGTGACTGTAGGGATGGTGTGTGACTGTAGGGATGATGTGTGACTGTAGGGATGATGTGTGACTGTAGGGATGATGATGTGACTGTAGGGATGGTGTGTGACTGTAGGGATGGTGTGTGACTGTAGGGATGATGTGACTGTAGGGATGGTGTGTGACTGTAGGGGTGATGTGACTGTAGGGATGATGTGTGACTGTAGGGATGATGTGACTGTAGGGATGATGTGTGACTGTAGGGATGGTGTGTGACTGTAGGGATGATGTGTGACTGTAGGGATGGGGTGTGACTGTAGGGATGGTGTGTGACTGTAGGGATGGTGTGTGACTGTAGGGATGGTGTGTGACTGTAGGGATGATGTGACTGTAGGGATGATGTGTGACTGTAGGGATGATGTGACTGTAGGGATGATGTGTGACTGTAGGGATGATGTGTGACTGTAGGGATGATGTGTGACTGTAGGGATGGTGTGTGACTGTAGGGATGATGTGACTGTAGGGATGATGTGTGACTGTAGGGATGATGTGACTGTAGGGATGGTGTGTGACTGTAGGGATGGTGTGTGACTGTAGGGATGGTGTGTGACTGTAGGGATGATGTGTGACTGTAGGGATGATGTGACTGTAGGGATGGTGTGTGACTGTAGGGATGATGTGTGACTGTAGGGATGGTGTGTGACTGTAGGGATGATGTGACTGTAGGGATGATGTGTGACTGTAGGGATGATGTGACTGTAGGGATGGTGTGTGACTGTAGGGATGATGTGACTGTAGGGATGATGTGACTGTAGGGATGGTGTGTGACTGTAGGGATGGTGTGACTGTAGGGATGATGTGACTGTAGGGATGATGTGACTGTAGGGATGATGTGACTGTAGGGATGATGTGTGACTGTAGGGGTGATGTGTGACTGTAGGGATGGTGTGTGACTGTAGGGATGGTGTGTGACTGTAGGGGTGATGTGACTGTAGGGATGGTGTGTGACTGTAGGGATGATGTGTGACTGTAGGGATGATGTGTGACTGTAGGGATGATGTGTGACTGTAGGGATGATGTGTGACTGTAGGGATGATGTGTGACTGTAGGGATGGTGTGTGACTGTAGGGATGGTGTGTGACTGTAGGGATGATGTGACTGTAGGGATGATGTGACTGTAGGGATGGTGTGACTGTAGGGATGATGTGACTGTAGGGATGATGTGACTGTAGGGATGATGTGACTGTAGGGATGATGTGTGACTGTAGGGATGATGTGTGACTGTAGGGATGATGATGTGACTGTAGGGATGATGTGTGACTGTAGGGATGATGTGTGACTGTAGGGATGGTGTGTGACTGTAGGGATGGTGTGTGACTGTAGGGATGATGTGACTGTAGGGATGATGTGACTGTAGGGATGGTGTGTGACTGTAGGGATGATGTGTGACTGTAGGGATGGTGTGTGACTGTAGGGATGATGTGACTGTAGGGATGATGTGACTGTAGGGATGGTGTGTGACTGTAGGGATGGTGTGTGACTGTAGGGATGGTGTGTGACTGTAGGGATGATGTGTGACTGTAGGGATGATGTGTGACTGTAGGGATGATGTGACTGTAGAGATGGTGTGTGACTGTAGGGATGGGGTGTGACTGTAGGGATGATGTGACTGTAGGGATGATGTGTGACTGTAGGGATGGGGTGTGACTGTAGGGATGATGTGACTGTAGGGATGATGTGTGACTGTAGGGATGATGTGACTGTAGGGATGATGTGTGACTGTAGGGATGATGTGACTGTAGGGATGGTGTGTGACTGTAGGGATGGGGTGTGACTGTAGGGATGATGTGTTACTGTAGGGATGGTGTGTGACTGTAGGGATGATGTGTGACTGTAGGGATGGTGTGTGACTGTAGGGATGATGTGACTGTAGGGATGGTGTGTGACTGTAGGGATGATGTGTGACTGTAGGGATGATGTGACTGTAGGGATGGTGTGTGACTGTAGGGATGGTGTGTGACTGTAGGGATGATGTGACTGTAGGGATGATGTGTGACTGTAGGGATGGTGTGTGACTGTAGGGATGATGTGACTGTAGGGATGATGTGTGACTGTAGGGATGATGTGACTGTAGGGATGGTGTGTGACTGTAGGGATGGTGTGTGACTGTAGGGATGATGTGACTGTAGGGATGGTGTGTGACTGTAGGGGTGATGTGTGACTGTAGGGATGATGTGTGACTGTAGGGATGGTGTGTGACTGTAGGGATGATGTGACTGTAGGGATGATGTGACTGTAGGGATGGTGTGTGACTGTAGGGATGGTGTGTGACTGTAGGGATGATGTGTGACTGTAGGGATGATGTGACTGTAGGGATGGTGTGTGACTGTAGGGATGGTGTGTGACTGCAGGGATGATGTGTGACTGTAGGGATGGTGTGTGACTGTAGGGATGATGTGTGACTGTAGGGATGGTGTGTGACTGTAGGGATGATGTGACTGTAGGGATGGTGTGTGACTGTAGGGATGATGTGTGACTGTAGGGATGGTGTGTGACTGTAGGGGTGATGTGACTGTAGGGATGGTGTGTGACTGTAGGGATGATGCGTGACTGTAGGGATGGTGTGTGACTGTAGGGATGATGTGACTGTAGGGATGATGTGTGACTGTAGGGATGATGTGTGACTGTAGGGATGATGTGTGACTGTAGGGATGGGGTGTGACTGTAGGGATGATGTGTGACTGTAGGGATGGTGTGTGACTGTAGGGGTGATGTGACTGTAGGGATGGTGTGTGACTGTAGGGATGATGCGTGACTGTAGGGATGGTGTGTGACTGTAGGGATGGTGTGTGACTGTAGGGATGGTGTGTGACTGTAGGGATGATGTGTGACTGTAGGGATGATGTGTGACTGTAGGGATGATGTGTGACTGTAGGGATGATGTGTGACTGTAGGGATGATGATGTGACTGTAGGGATGATGTGTGACTGTAGGGATGGTGTGTGACTGTAGGGATGGTGTGTGACTGTAGGGATGATGTGTGACTGTAGGGATGATGTGACTGTAGGGATGGGGTGTGACTGTAGGGATGATGTGTGACTGTAGGGATGATGTGACTGTAGGGATGAGGTGTGACTGTAGGGATGATGTGTGACTGTAGGGATGGTGTGTGACTGTAGGGATGATGTGTGACTGTAGGGATGGTGTGTGACTGTAGGGATGATGTGTGACTGTAGGGATGATGTGACTGTAGGGATGATGATGTGACTGTAGGGATGATGTGTGACTGTAGGGATGGTGTGTGACTGTAGGGATGATGTGTGACTGTAGGGATGGTGTGTGACTGTAGGGATGATGTGTGACTGTAGGGATGATGTGACTGTAGGGATGAGGTGTGACTGTAGGGATGATGTGTGACTGTAGGGATGGTGTGTGACTGTAGGGATGATGTGTGACTGTAGGGATGATGTGTGACTGTAGGGATGATGTGTGACTGTAGGGATGGGGTGTGACTGTAGGGATGATGTGACTGTAGGGATGATGAGTGACTGTAGGGATGATGTGTGACTGTAGGGATGATGTGACTGTAGGGATGATGTGTGACTGTAGGGATGGTGTGTGACTGTAGGGATGGTGTGTGACTGTAGGGATGGTGTGTGACTGTAGGGATGGTGTGTGACTGTAGGGATGATGTGACTGTAGGGATGGTGTGTGACTGTAGGGATGGTGTGTGACTGTAGGGATGGTGTGTGACTGTAGGGATGATGTGACTGTAGGGATGGTGTGTGACTGTAGGGATGGTGTGTGACTGTAGGGATGGTGTGTGACTGTAGAGATGGTGTGTGACTGTAGGGATGATGTGTGACTGTAGGGATGGTGTGTGACTGTAGGGATGGGGTGTGACTGTAGGGATGATGTGACTGTAGGGATGATGTGTGACTGTAGGGATGATGTGACTGTAGGGATGATGTGTGACTGTAGGGATGATGTGACTGTAGGGATGAGGTGTGACTGTAGGGATGATATGTGACTGTAGGGATGATGTGTGACTGTAGGGATGATGTGACTGGAGGGATGGTGTGACTGTAGGGATGATGTGTCTGTAGGGATGATGTGACTGTAGGGATGGTGTGTGACTGTAGGGATGGTGTGTGACTGTAGGGATGGTGTGTGACTGTAGGGATGATGTGACTGTAGGGATGGTGTGTGACTGTAGGGATGGGGTGTGACTGTAGGGATGATGTGTGACTGTAGGGATGATGTGACTGTAGGGATGATGTGTGACTGTAGGGATGGCGTGTGACTGTAGGGATGGTGTGTGACTGTAGGGATGATGTGTGACTGTAGGGATGGTGTGTGACTGTAGGGATGGTGTGTGACTGTAGGGATGATGTGTGACTGTAGGGATGGTGTGTGACTGTAGGAATGATGTGACTGTAGGGATGATGTGACTGTAGGGATGATGTGTGACTGTAGGGATGATGTGTGACTGTAGGGATGGTGTGTGACTGTAGGGATGATGTGTGACTGTAGGGATGATGTGTGACTGTAGGGATGATGTGTGACTGTAGGGATGATGTGACTGTAAGGATGATGTGACTGTAGGGATGATGTGACTGTAGGGATGATGTGTGACTGTAGGGATGATGTGACTGTACGGATGATGATGTGACTGTAGGGATGATGTGTGACTGTAGGGATGATGTGACTGTAAGGATGATGTGACTGTAGGGATGATGTGTGACTGTAGGGATGATGTGACTGTAGGGATGATGATGTGACTGTAGGGATGATGTGACTGTAGGGATGGTGTGTGACTGTAGGGATGATGTGACTGTAGGGATGGTGTGTGACTGTAGGGATGGTGTGTGACTGTAGGGATGATGTGTGACTGTAGGGATGGGGTGTGACTGTAGGGATGGTGTGTGACTGTAGGGATGATGTGTGACTGTAGGGATGGTGTGTGACTGTAGGGATGGTGTGTGACTGTAGGGATGATGTGTGACTGTAGGGATGATGTGTGACTGTAGGGATGGTGTGTGACTGTAGGGATGATGTGACTGTAGGGATGATGTGACTGTAGGGATGGTGTGTGACTGTAGGGATGGTGTGTGACTGTAGGGATGATGTGTGACTGTAGGGATGATGTGTGACTGTAGGGATGATGTGACTGTAGAGATGGTGTGTGACTGTAGGGATGGGGTGTGACTGTAGGGATGATGTGACTGTAGGGATGATGTGTGACTGTAGGGATGGGGTGTGACTGTAGGGATGATGTGACTGTAGGGATGATGTGTGACTGTAGGGATGATGTGACTGTAGGGATGATGTGTGACTGTAGGGATGATGTGACTGTAGGGATGGTGTGTGACTGTAGGGATGATGTGTGACTGTAGGGATGGTGTGTGACTGTAGGGATGATGTGACTGTAGGGATGGTGTGTGACTGTAGGGATGATGTGTGACTGTAGGGATGATGTGTGACTGTAGGGATGATGTGTGACTGTAGGGATGATATGTGACTGTAGGGATGGTGTGTGACTGTAGGGATGATGTGACTGTAGGGATGGTGTGTGACTGTAGGGATGATGTGTGACTGTAGGGATGATGTGTGACTGTAGGGATGGGGTGTGACTGTAGGGATGATGTGTGACTGTAGGGATGATGTGTGACTGTAGGGATGATGATGTGACTGTAGGGATGGTGTGTGACTGTAGGGATGGTGTGTGACTGTAGGGATGATGTGTGACTGTAGGGATGATGTGTGACTGTAGGGATGGTGTGTGACTGTAGGGATGGTGTGTGACTGTAGGGATGATGTGACTGTAGGGATGGGGTGTGACTGTAGGGATGGTGTGTGACTGTAGGGGTGATGTGACTGTAGGGATGGTGTGTGACTGTAGGGATGGTGTGTGACTGTAGGGATGATGTGTGACTGTAGGGATGATGTGTGACTGTAGGGATGATGATGTGACTGTAGGGATGGTGTGTGACTGTAGGGATGATGATGTGACTGTAGGGATGGTGTGTGACTGTAGGGATGGTGTGTGACTGTAGGGATGATGTGTGACTGTAGGGATGATGATGTGACTGTAGGGATGATGTGTGACTGTAGGGATGATGTGTGACTGTAGGGATGATGTGTGACTGTAGGGATGGGGTGTGACTGTAGAGATGGTGTGTGACTGTAGGGATGATGTGACTGTAGGGATGGTGTGTGACTGTAGGGATGATGTGACTGTAGGGATGATGTGTGACTGTAGGGATGATGTGTTACTGTAGGGATGGTGTGTGACTGTAGGGATGATGTGTGACTGTAGGGATGGTGTGTGACTGTAGGGATGATGTGACTGTAGGGATGGTGTGTGACTGTAGGGATGATGTGTGACTGTAGGGATGATGTGTGACTGTAGGGATGATGTGACTGTAGGGATGGTGTGTGACTGTAGGGATGGTGTGTGACTGTAGGGATGATGTGTGACTGTAGGGATGATGTGACTGTAGGGATGGTGTGTGACTGTAGGGATGGTGTGTGACTGTAGGGATGGTGTGTGACTGTAGGGATGGTGTGTGACTGTAGGGATGATGTGTGACTGTAGGGATGATGTGTGACTGTAGGGATGATGTGACTGTAGGGATGGGGTGTGACTGTAGGGATGATGTGACTGTAGGGATGATGATGTGACTGTAGGGATGATGTGTGACTGTAGGGATGATGTGTGACTGTAGGGGGGATGGTGTGCGACTGTAGGGATGGTGTGTGACTGTAGGGATGGTGTGTGACTGTAGGGATGATGTGTGACTGTAGGGATGATGTGTGACTGTAGGGATGGGGTGTGACTGTAGAGATGGTGTGTGACTGTAGGGATGATGATGTGACTGTAGGGATGATGTGTGACTGTAGGGATGATGTGTGACTGTAGGGATGATGTGTGACTGTAGGGATGGGGTGTGACTGTAGAGATGGTGTGTGATTGTGGGGATGATGTGACTGTAGGGATGGTGTGTGACTGTAGGGATGATGTGACTGTAGGGATGATGTGTGACTGTAGGGATGATGTGACTGTAGGGATGGTGTGTGACTGTAGGGATGATGTGTGACTGTAGGGATGGTGTGTGACTGTAGGGATGATGTGACTGTAGGGATGGTGTGTGACTGTAGGGATGATGTGACTGTAGGGATGGTGTGTGACTGTAGGGATGATGTGTGACTGTAGGGATGATGTGACTGTAGGGATGGTGTGTGACTGTAGGGATGGTGTGTGACTGTAGGGATGATGTGACTGTAGGGATGATGTGTGACTGTAGGGATGATGTGTGACTGTAGGGATGGTGTGTGACTGTAGGGATGATGTGACTGTAGGGATGATGTGACTGTAGGGATGATGTGACTGTAGGGATGGTGTGTGACTGTAGGGATGGTGTGTGACTGTAGGGGTGATGTCACTGTAGGGATGATGTGTGACTGTAGGGATGGTGTGACTGTAGGGATGGTGTGTGACTGTAGGGATGATGTGACTGTAGGGATGATGTGACTGTAGGGATGATGTGTGACTGTAGGGATGATGTGTGACTGTAGGGATGATGTGTGACTGTAGGGATGGTGTGTGACTGTAGGGATGATGTGACTGTAGGGATGATGTGTGACTGTAGGGATGATGTGTGACTGTAGGGATGATGTGACTGTAGGGATGGTGTGTGACTGTAGGGATGATGTGTGACTGTAGGGATGGTGTGTGACTGTAGGGATGATGTGACTGTAGGGATGATGTGTGACTGTAGGGATGATGTGACTGTAGGGATGGTGTGTGACTGTAGGGATGATGTGACTGTAGGGATGATGTGACTGTAGGGATGGTGTGTGACTGTAGGGGTTATGTGTGACTGTAGGGATGATGTGTGACTGTAGGGATGATGTGTGACTGTAGGGATGATGTGTGACTGTAGGGATGATGTGTGACTGTAGGGATGATGTGACTGTAGGGATGATGTGTGACTGTAGGGATGGTGTGTGACTGTAGGAATGATGTGACTGTAGGGATGATGTGACTGTAGGGATGGTGTGTGACTGTAGGGGTGATGTGACTGTAGGGATGGTGTGTGACTGTAGGGATGATGTGTGACTGTAGGGATGATGTGTGACTGTAGGGATGATGATGTGACTGTAGGGATGATGTGTGACTGTAGGGATGATGTGTGACTGTAGGGATGGTGTGTGACTGTAGGGATGGTGTGTGACTGTAGGGATGATGTGACTGTAGGGATGATGTGACTGTAGGGATGGTGTGTGACTGTAGGGATGGTGTGTGACTGTAGGGATGGTGTGTGACTGTAGGGATGATGTGTGACTGTAGGGATGATGTGTGACTGTAGGGATGGTGTGTGACTGTAGGGATAGTGTGTGACTGTAGGGATGATGTGTGACTGTAGGGATGATGTGTGACTGTAGGGATGATGTGTGACTGTAGGGATGATGTGTGACTGTAGGGATGATGTGACTGTAGAGATGGTGTGTGACTGTAGGGATGATGTGTGACTGTAGGGATGGTGTGTGACTGTAGGGATGATGTGTGACTGTAGGGATGATGTGTGACTGTAGGGATGATGTGACTGTAGAGATGGTGTGTGACTGTAGGGATGGTGTGTGACTGTAGGGATGATGTGTGACTGTAGGGATGATGTGACTGTAGGGATGGTGTGTGACTGTAGGGATGGGGTGTGACTGTAGGGATGATGTGTGACTGTAGGGATGGGGTGTGACTGTAGGGATGATGTGACTGTAGGGATGATGTGTGACTGTAGGGATGGGGTGTGACTGTAGGGATGATGTGACTGTAGGGATGATGTGTGACTGTAGGGATGATGTGACTGTAGGGATGATGTGTGACTGTAGGGATGATGTGACTGTAGGGATGGTGTGTGACTGTAGGGATGGGGTGTGACTGTAGGGATGATGTGTGACTGTAGGGATGATGTGTGACTGTAGGGATGGTGTGTGACTGTAGGGATGATGTGACTGTAGGGATGGTGTGTGACTGTAGGGATGATGTGACTGTAGGGATGGTGTGTGACTGTAGGGATGGTGTGTGACTGTAGGGATGATGTGACTGTAGGGATGATGTGTGACTGTAGGGATGATGTGTGACTGTAGGGATGGTGTGTGACTGTAGGGATGATGTGACTGTAGGGATGATGTGTGACTGTAGGGATGATGTGACTGTAGGGATGGTGTGTGACTGTAGGGATGGTGTGTGACTGTAGGGATGATGTGTGACTGTAGGGATGATGTGACTGTAGGGATGGTGTGTGACTGTAGGGGTGATGTGACTGTAGGGATGGTGTGTGACTGTAGGGATGATGTGTGACTGTAGGGATGATGTGACTGTAGGGATGATGTGTGACTGTAGGGATGGTGTGTGACTGTAGGGATGATGTGTGACTGTAGGGATGATGTGTGACTGTAGGGATGATGTGTGACTGTAGGGATGGGGTGTGACTGTAGGGATGATGTGACTGTAGGGATGATGAGTGACTGTAGGGATGATGTGTGACTGTAGGGATGATGTGACTGTAGGGATGATGTGTGACTGTAGGGATGGTGTGTGACTGTAGGGATGGTGTGTGACTGTAGGGATGGTGTGTGACTGTAGGGATGATGTGACTGTAGGGATGGTGTGTGACTGTAGGGATGGTGTGTGACTGTAGGGATGGTGTGTGACTGTAGGGATGATGTGACTGTAGGGATGGTGTGTGACTGTAGGGATGGTGTGTGACTGTCACACATCATCCCTACAGTCACACCCCATCCCTACAGTCACACCA
>JBBGZY010003382.1:0-199962 GCA_037952925.1 Lithobates clamitans | reverse complement strand
AAGAAAGAAAGAAAGAAAGAAAGAAAGAAAGAAAGAAAGAAAAAGAAAGAGAAAGAAAGAAGTGAGCGGTTGTCATTTTTACTTATTTACAGTTCTAAAAATAAACAAACTGATATTATAACCCCCCCCCCCTTGCCCCGCCCCCGCCCTCCGGATACAGGAAAACCTGGTATATGTTTTAATTGGGTGCATTCAGTCATTTGAACATCTCCCTGTGTTTAATCAATATCCTGCATGTCAATTACTTCCTTTTTTCCCCAAGCTGTAAAGTGTGCGGTCCTGTGGGGGTCACTGAAAACTAAAGAAGAATGCCAAACCGTGATCGATAGCACCAATATATATTGTACGGACGGAAGTCTCTGCGGCTCCTTAGAAGTCGGAGTTCTGCATGCACGGCGCGGTGCGCGGCTCTGTATTGTGGATTATTAAACCCCAGTTTCCCCAGAGGCCAAGTGCTGCAGGAAGACTGACCTGAAATGTATGAGAAGCTTCACGCTGCCGCAGTATGGGGAACGTTTCTTTATAGCTTCGAGAGTATAGAAAAGATACTGAAGGAGGCCCAGCGAGGGAAAGACGGATAGACGTGTTTTATTAGATTGTTTGTAAACCTCAGACGTGAAATATGAACAAAGCACATCCCTCTATAGTGTGTGCTTGTCTCAATCCAGAGCACTAAGTGTGATTTCTGTCTGCTCTCTCACTCCTCCGTCATCTGCACAAGTGAATTCTGACACCAGGCAATCCCCAGAGATGGTCCTGCCCCCCATTCCAGCAGGTGATTGATAATCTTCAGCTTTGCGTGTTTCCCTTTAAGACTTTGTAGAGGGGGGTGTGGCCTATCCCTCCACTCAGGTCTCAGATTACACTTTCAGACTGATTTCTGTCTGCAGTCTTGTCCTTTGCATAAATCATTTCTGACAGGTTTGTATGGACTCCAAGGGATCGAGGGCCTATGATTGACAGCCTCAGCTGTGAGATGGTGTAGAGGGGGGAAGGGAGTGTCCTTTCCCTCCACTTAGGTCTCAGATAACACTCAGCTCACCTCTGAGCTGTGCAGTGTGTGATATCAGATCCCCCCCCCCCCCCCCAGAAGTTCAGAAATGCTGTGTAAATTCACCAAAGTCTAAACTGATGTAGAGGAAAAAAGACTGCAGATAAAAAGGGACAACTCATGTAGAAGGATATCTGTTTCATCTCTGTGTATCACCTGAGGCCAGTCACATCACTGGGTATATGTGAGGGTTTACAACCACTTTAAAGTGATTGTAAAGTCTTGTTAAAAAAAAAAAACAAAACAAACAAACATGTTACACTTACACTGCTCTATGCAGTTGGTTTTGCACAGAGCAGCCCGGATCCTCCTCTTCTCGAGTCCCTCTTTGCTGCTCCTGGCCCCTCCCTCCTATTGAGTGCCCCCACAGCAAGCAGCTTACTATGGGGGCACCCCGAACTGAGTCACAGCTCCCTGTGTCCATTCAGACACGCAGCCCCGCCCCGGCCCCCGCCCCTCTATCTCCTGATTGGCTGACTGATTTTGATTGACACCAGCAGGAGCCAATCGTGCCATGCTGCTGTCTTAGCCAATGAGGAGCTTAGTCCCAGGCAGCTTAGACACTCCTGCAACATCGCTGGATAAAGACGGGCTCAGGTAAGTATTAGGGGGGCTGCTACACACAGTTTTTTTATCCTAATGCATAGAATTAATTGAGATTAAAAAAAAAACCTTCTGCCTTTACAATCCCTTTAACATAGATGTACAGTGCCTTGTTTTCATACCCCTTGAAATTTTCCACATTTTTTCATGTTACAACCAAAAATGTAAATGTATTTTATTGGGATTTTATGTGATAGACCAACACAAAGTGGCTCATAATTGTGAAGTGGAAGGAAAATGATAAATGGTTTTCAACATTTTTTACGAATAAATATGTGAAAAGTGTGGGGGGTACATTTGTATGGCGCCCCCCGGAGTCAATACTTTGTAGAACCTCCTTTCTCTGCAATTACAGCTGCAAGTCTTTTTGGGGATGTCTCTACCAGCTTTGCACATCTAGAGAGGGACATTTTTGCCCATTCTTCTTTGTAAAATATCTCAAGCTCTGTCAGATTGGATGGAGAGCGTCTGTAAACAGCAATGTTCAAGTCTTGCCACAGATTCTTAATGGGATTTAGGTCTGGACTTTGGCTGGGCCATTCTAACACATGAATATGCTTTGATCTAAACCATTCCATTGTAGCTCTGGCTGTATGTTCGGGTCGTTGTCCTGCTGGAAGGTCTCCCCCCCCCCCCCCCCCCAATCTCAAGTATTTTGCAGACTCTAACAGGTTTTCTTCTAAGATTGTTCTGTATTTGTCTCCCTCCATCTTCCCATCAACTCTGACCAGCTTCTCTGTCTCTGCTGAAGAAAAGCATCCCCACCACAGGATGCTGCCACCACCATGTTTCACAGTGGGGATGGTGTGTTCAGGGTGATGTGCGGTGTTAGTTTTCCTCCACACATAGAGTTTTGCTTTTAGGCCAAAAAGTACAATTTTGGTCTCATCTGACCAGAGCACCTTCTTCCACATGTTTGCTGTGTCCTCCACATGGCTTCTCACAAACTGCAAACAGGACTTCTTATGGCTTTCTTTCACCAATGTCTTTCTTCTTGTCACTCTTCCATAAAGGGCAGATTTGTGGAGAACACGACTAATAGTTGTCCTGTGGACAGATTCTCCCACCTGAGCTGTGGATCTCTGCAGCTCCTCCAGAGTTACCATGGATCTCTTGGCTCTTCTCTGATGAATGTTCTCCTTGCCCGGCCAGTCAGTTTAGGTGGACGGCCATGTCTTGGTAGGTTTTCAGTTGTGCCATACTCTTTCCATTTTCCGATGATGGATTGAACAGAGCTCCGTGAGATGTTCAAAGCTTGGGATATTTTTTTATAACCTAACCCTGCTTTATACTTCTCCACAACTTTATCCCTGACCTGTCTGGTGGGTTCCTTGGCCTTCATGATGCCGTTTGTTCACTAAGGTTCTCTAACAAACCTCTGAGGGCTTCACAGAACAGCTGTATGTATACTGAGATTAAATTACACACAGATGGACTCTATTTAATAATTAGGTGACTTCTGAAGGCAATTGGTTCCACTAGATTTTAGTTAGGGGTATCAGAGTAAAGGGGGGCTGAATACAAATGTCCCCCCAACACTTTTCACATATTTATTTGTAGAAAATTTTGAAAACCATTTATCATTTTCCTTCCACTTCACAATTATGAGCCACTTTGTGTTGGTCTATCACATAAAATCCCAATAAAATACATTTACGTTTTTGGTTGTAACATAACAAAATGTGAACAATTTCTAGGGGTATGAATACTTTTCCAAGGCACTGTAAACCCGAACTGAATGGCATTCAATATTCTAATGTACTGTGTATCCCAATCTATTGCCATATCTTTTCATAAATTATTCATTCTCACCCTCCGTGTTTTATTTAAAATTTTCTGGCTCCTGCAGCCTCTTTGCAGCCAACTCGTGGCACTTTTTCGATGGCTGTACGCTTTATCTCAGGGAGCAACTGATGGCGACAACGGTGGACCAAGGTCTGCTTAATGTGTGCTGAAACAGTCACTTGCAGTCTCTTCTGTAAGCCTGTGTGTCAGGGTGACAACGCAAAAGCACAACAGGAAGACAGGGGCAGAGTGTTGTCACCCTGTAACAGGAAGTGCATTAGCAAGGACCTTCATGACTGGATTTTAATGAAAGCAGCATCTGCAAAAAAGTCGGTCAATTCTACCAGAAACCTTGTGAGCGGATAACTTCCTGTGCTGCACTTCTATCAGTTAAATTGTTCTCAGCTCTTTTTTTGGGGTCTACAGAACCCCTCCCCCATAAACTTTAGGGATTTGGGGGAGGGGGGTATTCTGTAATCTAAATGATGCTGTCCTTGGGTGACAACGCTTTTCCTTCATCAATATAGTAGACTGAATAGGTGTCACTCTAGGACAGGAAGCAGCGGCCGCCCCCCTGATCCATGCGCCCGGCCCCCAATCTGCATGCAGGCCGCCGGACACATGGTTTCCAAGGGGTTTTTTTTTTGTTAGAAGCACATGATTAGATCCTGAGGCTCCAATTGGTTTAAAAAAAGGGTGTGCTCGGGGCGCAGAGCAGTGCGCCCCCGATCCCACCCAGTTGTGTGACATTAGCGAATTAATATTTGATATGGTCTTCCTGATTCTCCTCCTGGCCAATCCTGGCTCAGGAAGCAGGCCCTGAGACCAGCTTGGCCTCGAGAGGAGAAGCGATCCTATTGGGCGCCTTGGCTGAGGAAGGAGGAGACGCAGGGTGAAGCCCTGGAGGAAGCCCGCCCCCTAGATGGGGTAAGGGGGGTTGTGGGAGACCCGACCGACCGCCAGGGGGGTGGGTGACGGATGTATTGCCGCAACCCCTCCCCCCCCCCCAAAAAAAAATACCACCAGCCGCCGCTGACAGGGAGAATTATAATATCAGGACCCCCAGGTTGAAACAGAGGGGAGCAAAGCCTGAAAAAAAAAGAAAACTGATTTTAGGATTGATAAGCTGCAACATATAACATTTTTCTTCTTGGGTGTTCATACGCTTTAACATTCCTTTAGGGATTTATTAGATTGTGAGGAGAGTTTATTCCAGGTCTTATGAAAGTTATTTCAGTTCCCGTGATACCAAATCTTTGTTTTATTAACTGTAATAGTCTCTGTGTTTTGATTCTGCCGATTTTAATTTTGTACTTTTCCAGGCCTTGGCAATCGTCTGGGAGCAAGTGGGCCTCGCTCAGAGTTAAGACGGACATACACTTCATGGTCAAAAGTATTGGGACGCCTGCCTTTACACGCACATGAACTTTAATGACATCCCAGTCTTAGTCCGTAGGGTTCAATATTGAGTTGGCCCACCCTTTGCAGCTATAACAGCTTCAACTCTTCTGGGAAGGCCGTCCACAAAGTTTAGGAGTGTGCCTATGGGAATGTTTGACCATTCTTCCAGAAGCGCATTTGTGAGGTCAGGCACTGATGTTGGACGAGAAGGCCTGGCTCGCAGTCTCGGCTCTAATTCATCCCAAAGGTGTTCTATCGGGTTGAGGTCAGGACTCTGTGCAGGCCAGTCAAGTTCCTCCACCCCCAAACTCGCTCATCCATGTCATGATCAGGGTGGTGGTTATCTACGGGTGTGAGCAGAGTGGGGGGGGGTATAATCAGGGTAGGGGTATCTGGGAAGGTGTGATCAGGGTGGGGGGTATCTAGGGGTGTAATCAGGGTAGGGGTATCTGGGCAGGTGTGATCAGGGTGGGGGGGGGTATCTAGGGGTGTGATCAGAGTGGGGGTATCTGGGAGTGTAATCAGGGTAGGGGTATCTGGGGAGGTGTGATGGGGGGAGCAGGCCAGTCAAGTTCCTCCACCCAAAACTCGCTCATCCATGTCCTTGTGGACCTTGCTTTGTGCACTGGTGCGCAGTCATGTTAGGCCATCCCCAAACGGTTCCCACAAAGTTGGGGGCATGAAATTGTCCAAAATGTCTTGGTATGTTGACGCCTTAAGAGTTTCCTTCACTGGAACTAAGGGGCCAAGCCCAACCCCTCAAAAACAACCCCACACCATAATCCGGACCTCCACCAAATGATTTGGGCCAGTGTACAAAGCAAGGTCCATAAAGGCATGGATGAGTGAGTTTGGGGTGGGGGAACTTGACTGGCCTGCACAGAGTCCTGACCTCAACCCGATAGAACACCTTTGGGATGAATTAGAGCTGAGACTGCGAGCCAGGCCTTCTCGTCCAACATCAGTGCCTGACCTCACAAATGCGCTTCTGGAAGAAGGGTCAAACTTTCCCATAGACACACTCCTAAACCTTGTGGACAGCCTTCCCAGAAGAGTTGAAGCTGTTATAGCTGCAAAGAGTGGGCCAACTCAATACTGAACCCTACGGACTAAGACTGGGATGCCATGAAAGTTCATGTGCGTGCAAAGGCAGGCGTCCCAATACTTTTGACTACCCATCAGGGTTTACTTCCTCTTTACTGTGTATACACAGGAGAACATGCACGCCCTATGGTTTCCACAACTGTCCTCATTTATTGCATAGCCTGACAAAATCATTTGTACTGTTAAGAGATAAGGTTAGACCAACTGACTGAGAGAAATTACATTTGTATGCCTAAAGCCAGCCAAACATGGATTGAAATTTGGCCAGTTCAGCAGGGTCCAGTCAAATTTCTATGCAGGTTTCGATGCCCATATATGCATAAAATTCAGCTGCTCAGCTTCACACTTCCCGCGGTACACACACAGTAGGAGAGGGGCGGGAGGAGAAGGAGCAGATCATCTCTCTCCTCCTCCATCCGTGAGAGGGAGGAGGGAGGGGGAACTGTCAATGTAGGCTCTGGGCTGTATGAGTAAGAGACGCTCTCAGCTCAGAGCCCTGCGGCCAGCAACCCCGCACAGTGGCGGAACGCCAGGGTCTGGTCGCAAGTGCGTGCAGACGGGACCCTGGTAGTTCCGCCACTGGGACCTTGTGCAGATGCACAGTCTGCGCCAATGCTGTTTGCTCCCCGATTGAACGTTTTACTTACTTACTATACAACACAATTTTTGTTTCTTATTTCATCATTTCCCTAGCTGTAATTACCGAGTAGTGATTTCTGATGTTTATATGATGCATGATCTTATTTCTTGTTCTGTACCTGTGAAGATTCTGTGCTCACTGACATTTATTCCGTCTCGTGTTTATTGCGGTTATTTTTAACTTTTTTTTTTTTTTTGCACTTTTGCAGGTTCTGTATAAGGTGTTTAACTGTTTTGTTGAAATGGGCCCACACAACGTCCAGGCTGTGGATTATATGAAAGGCGTCGGTGAGTAATGTGGGAGGATGTGAGTCACAAAGTTTTACCTGCCAGACACGTTTTCCGGGATTGAAGGCAAAAAACAAAACAAAATTCTGAACAGGTTAAACTTATCTGCCTGTTCGCAATCCGTTGCAGAATGGACACGGAGCTGCGCATGCGCGTGCGCAGGGCACGCGCTCTTAGCACAGGTGTATTCACACTAATTCACGCAAATATGCTTTTTTTTTTTTTAAGTTACTAATTAGGTGACTTCTGAAGGCAATTGGTTCCACTAGATTTTAGTTAGGGGTATCAGAGTAAAGGGGGCTGAATACTAATGCCCCCCCATACTTTTCACATATTTATTTGTATCATTTATCATTTTCCTTCCACTTCACAATTATGAGCCACTTTATGTTGGTCTATCACATAAAATCCCAATAAAATACATTTACGTTTTTGGTTGTAACATGACAAAATGTGGAACATTTCAAGGGGTATGAATACTTTTTCAAGGCCCTGTATATTACTTCAGACTTGTGAAGTTACTGAAAGCACCTTTTTAACCTTTTTCGCACTGGCGCCTCCCGGCCTTTTAAGATGTTTATGACGCTGGGGGGGCGGAGCTTAAGATCAGGAGACCGCCGTGCTCTTGGCACAGCTGTATTGGCAGCAATTCACGCAAATATGCGGCAAGGACCAGGCGCCGAGAGGCCGCATATTTGTATGCGCCCGACGCCAAGGGGTTAAGAGAAGTAAGACAAAAATTATTTAAAATAGGTTCTTCTTGCAAACATAGTATACTTTCCCTTTAACTCTTTTGCACCCACCCACATAAGGGGCATGGAAAGGGTTAAAACTGGCGATGAACTTCAAAGAAGGCTGCATGGCCTGCTCTAGATGATTCCTCCAATACAGGGAGCTCAGCACACAGCCAAGTGTTACAGATGCCACATCCCTGGGGCCCAACCAGCAGCCTAGAGGCCATATGCCACCCTTTGGTAGTTATTGTGTGGCCCTCCGGGCCCCTGAAGATAATCATCTGTGTTTGTTACTTACAAAAGCCAGTAAAGGAAAATATTCTATAGAGTTAATTCTGGTAATGAAATTGTCTTCTTCATTTCTTTCACACTTTTTTTGTACTTTCCATCTATTTTGTTATTTTATTTTTATTTTTTTATTTCTATTCTTCTATTATGGATTTTGCGGAGAGAAATATCAAAATGTGTTTGGAGGCTTTAGGGAGCACAAATGAGAAGGCATTGGTATGTAAAGAGTCTGTAATAGCAGTGATCTCTAGCAGTCTCATATAGTGTGTCCCCGAGCTTTGACTGTCTCCAGTCTGCAACAACTCATGTTTACAATCTCTGACCATCTGCTGTAGAAATTCTGCAGTCTCTGACCATCTCCTGTAGCATTCCTGCAGTCTCTGACCATCTCCTGTAGAAATTCTGCAGTCTCTGACCATCTGCCGTAGAAATTCTGCAGTCTCTGATCATCTCCTGTTGCATTCCTGCAGTCTAACCATCTCCTGTAGAAATTATGCAATCTCTAAACATGTCCTGTAATATGTCTGCAGTTTGTGACCATCTCTTGTACCATGTCAGTAGTCTCTGACTATCTCCTGTATCATGTTTGCAGTCTCTGACCATCTCTTGTATCATGTTTGCAGTCTCTGACCATCTTCTGTAGCAAGTTTGCAATTTTTGATTATCTTTTGTAGTATGTTTGCAGTCTCTGACCTTCTGCTGTAATATGTCACAGCCTCTGACCAGCTCCCATAGAAAGTCTGTAACCTCTGACCATCTCTTTTATCATATATGCAGTCTCTGACCATCTCCTGTAGCATTCCTGCAGTCTCTGACCATCTCCTGTGTCATGTCTGCAGTCTCTGACCATCTCTTGTACCATGTCAGCAGTCTCTGACCTTCTCTTGTATCATGTTTGCAGTCTCTGACCATCTTCTGTATAAAGCCTGGAGTCTCTGACAATCTCCTGTGTCATGTCTGCAGTCTCTGACCATCTCTTGTATCATGTCTGCAGTCTCTGACCATCTCTTGTATCGTGTCTGCAGTCTCTGACCATCTCCTGTATCATGTCTGCAGTCTCTGACCATCTCTTGTACCATGTCTGCGGTCTCTGACCATCTCCTGTATCATGTCTGCAGTCTCTGACCATCTGCTGTATCATGTCTGCAGTCTCTGACCATCTGCTGTATCATGTCTGCAGTCTCTGACCATTTCTTGTATCCTGTCTGCAGTCTCTGACCATCTCCTGTATCATGTCTGCAGTCTCTGACCATCTCCTGTATCATGTCTGCAGTCTCTGACCGTCTCTTGTATCATGTCTGCAGTCTCTGACCATCTCCTGTATCATGTCTGCAGTCTCTAACCATCTCCTGTATCATGTCTGCAGTCTCTGACCATCTCCTGTATCATGTCTGCAGTCTGACCATCTGCTGTAGAAAGTCAGTAGTCTCTGACCATCTCATATGGTATGTCTGCAGTCTCTGACCATCTCCTGTATCATGTCTGCAGTCTGACCATCTGCTGTAGAAAGTCAGCAGTCTCTGACCATCTCATATGGTATGTCTGCAGTCTCTGACCATCTCCTGTATCATGTCTGCAGTCTGACCATCTGCTGTAGAAAGTCAGCAGTCTCTGACCATCTCATATGGTATGTCTGCAGTCTCTGACCATCTCCTGTATCATGTCTGCAGTCTGACCATCTGCTGTAGAAAGTCAGCAGTCTCTGACCATCTCATATGGTATGTCTGCAGTCTCTGACTGTCTCTTGTAGCTTTGCCTGTAGTCTCTGTCCATCTCCTGCTGGCTGTTTTGCGCAGCCCTTGTCAGCTTTCTGGGGCATTGAATTCACATGATATTATTTGAGGCCCTTTGGTGATGTTGGGGGCCACACTTAAGTAAGTTGACCAGCAGTGTCCTAGATAATCTCTCACACGGATGCTAAGCGGTCTCTCTCTTTATCCAATCCCTGCAACTGGCAATTAAGGTTAATAAAAGATTGGCTGGTTGAATCTTCAGCACAGTTGTCAATAAATAGTCTCATGGGGGCCATTCAGGACTCTGATGAGGACATAAGCACATTCAAAGCTCCACCAGTCATTTTATTTTTTTATTGAACCGGTTGATGTTCCCATCTCATCTCCATATTGAAATGCCAGTTTCTATTTATCCTGCTTCATCCTGCCGCCTCGACAGCCCGTGTCATTACTGAGACAAGGAAGAAGCCTGGGAGTCATTGCTAATGTAATATGAATGGCTTATAAAAACAAATAAAATGCTGCACTATATTAAGATTACCAATGTGATATTCATGCATTTTCTATGTGTTATATCTTAGTGCAAACCGTGCATGATATTAACCACCTCAATACCGGGCACCCACTTCCTGCCCGGGCCATTATTCAGCTTTCAGTGCTGTCGTACTTTGAATGACAATTGCGCGGTCATGCTACACTGTAACCATGCAAATTTTTTATCATTTTCTTTACACAAATAGAACTTTCTTTTGGTGGTATTTAATCACTGCTGTATTTTTTTTTTTTTTTTTTTAGGAAAAAATAAAAAGGCCAAAAATTTTGAAAAAAAAAAGTTTTTCTAATGCCGCGTACACACGGTCGGACTTTACGGCAGACTTTGCCCGGCGGACTTTTCAACAGACTTTATGACGGACTTTCTTAATGAACGGACTTGCCTACACACGATCCACCAAAGTCCGTCTAATTCGTACGTGACGACCTACGACCGGACTAAAACAAGGAAGTTCATAGCCAGTAGCCAATAGCTGCCCTAGCATGGCTTTTTGTCCGTTGAACTAGCATACAGACGAGCGGACTTTTCGGCCGGACTCGATTTCGACGGATTGATTTAAAACATGTTTCAAATCTAAGTCCGTCCAACTTTTGAGAAAACAAAGTCAGCTGGAGTCCACACACGATCGAATTGTCCGACGAAATCCCGTCCGCCGGGCAAAGTCTGCCGTAAAGTCCACTCGTGTGTACGCGGCATTAGTTTCTGTCAGTAAATTTTGTAAATAAGTAATATTTCTCCTTCACTGATGGGCACTGATAGGCTGCACTGATGGGCACTGATTAGGTGGCACTGATGATAAGACACGAATATAGCGCACTTATGGGCACTGATAGGTGGCACTGATATGTGGCACAGATAAGCACTGATAGACGGCATTGATGGGGGTCATTGGGCACAGATAGGCGGCACTGGTGGGCACAGATAGGCAGCACAGATAAGCAGCACTGATGGGCATTGATGGGTGGCATTGATGGACAGCAGTAATGAGCATTGATGGGCAGCAGTGATGGGCATTGATGGGCGGCACTGATAGCCAGCACTGACTGGCATCACTGATGGCCACTGATTGCTGGCACTTGTGGGCACTGATTGCTGGCACTTGTAGGCACAGATTGGTGCCAATTGTGGGCACTGGTTGGCACTGATTGCTGGCAGTGGCATTGAGTGAGGCGAGGAGAACCGATTACCGGCATCTCCGTGTTAACATGTGACCGGCTGTGATTGGACACAGCTGATCACATGGTTAAAGGGCTGCGGCCGCGGGTCTTTACACAGATCAGGGTCGCGGCGTGTCCTAGCAACACGGCGCGATCGCCGCGCTGCACGCTCCCGGGGGTGCACGAGAGCGGTCGTTCTGGGAGGCCTTCATATGACGTCAACCCAGAACGAGAGCCCCATTGCCCAGCCGTCATTTGGCGGTGGGCGGGTGGCAAGTGGTTAAACATAAGAACATATATTATATAAAATGTCCATTGTGCTGGCAAATTAAACAATAACAGATGAAAAGTGCCGCACTATACTGAAGTAACCAATGTGATATGGCACATATAAATAAAGTGCACGAATGAGTGCAAAACGTGCATAATATCAAAAATATTAAATAATAAAATAAAAAATGTCCATTGTGCTGGCAAAGCAAAATCTTGTGATGGTGCTCCAAAGTTGACACGGTGACAACAAACTTGTGCTCCCCCCTGTGTGAATCTGTGCACCTCCGGGTGTTTGACCGCACAGCTAAGTTTGGTTAAAAAAGGCCTGTGAACCACCCCTGGGTTCGATGTGAACGAAGCTCTTTGGGATCCTGAGATGTCCAGCAGTAAGTTCCTCCGTCCATATATAAAAATAAAGTGTAAATGGTGTTTTATCATTTAAAAACGTATTTTACTTATAAAACGTCAATATGGGTACTCACATCTTCCAGGTGCTAAAGCGCACCACTCTCTAGCAGATAAAAGAAAAAAAACGATGAGATAGCTTGTCCGTTCGCGGCTTTCAAACCTGCTGCCTACTGGACAGTCCTGTCCCCTCCCCTTCGCGTGTTCGACACAGGGATTAGTCACGTGTCTTCCTCAGGGGGATTGGCACAATCCCCCTGAGGAAGACATGTGACTAATCCCTGTGTCGAACACACTTCCCCCCCCGCTGCTGGAAGCTGTGTGTGCAGTGAGTGGCAGGAAGGGTGTGCTTGCTTCCCTGGTTCTCCTCCCCCTGCCCCCCGTGTCAGGCTGCCAACAAGAGAAGGAGCAGTGGGCTGCAGGTGGATCAGTAAGCAGAGCAGATCTGTGTGCAGGTTTGATCCCCCCCGCTCACCTCCCCCTTGCCCCCGCAGGATCTGTGCATGCATGTCTATAGAGGCTAATGTCTGCCGGACTTCAATCCCCAAAAATTCCTGCCCCTGGAGGAGGAGAGTTCACTGTTTTCCCTGGGCAAACTGATCAAGATCGCGGCAGTCCAGAGTGGAGAGTGAAGGGTACAGACCTTTCAGGGTCTGTGCCTCACATCCGAGGGACAAGGACCATCTGGAGAGAAGCTAGCCAGGACCTGTTGCTGTGCCTGTTCACCCATTTCAGGGAGAGACGATGAACTTACATCTGAGTCACATCCGAGGGACCAGGGCCACCTGGAGAGGAGCTAGGAGGACCTGCTGCTGTGCCTGTTCACCCATATCAGGAAGAGAGGATGGGCCCACATCTGAGTCTACTAGAGCTGCCTTCAGAGACTGAGTTTGAGAGAGAGAGTCGCTGCAGGATTGCAGCTGAAAGACTGTGACCTGTGTGAGGATCCGGGACCTGGTTTCTGGAACCTGCTGATCGCCAAGCCATTGGGATCCAATTAGACGCCTGCCAGGAAGCGGCAAGCTGAACTACACATTCTAAAGGCCTGCCACATAATGTTAGCCCAAATAGAGACTGCTCTTACTTAGCAGCCTATTTCCTAATATCTACCCACATTCTTAAAGGGACAGTGCGCCACCTAAAGAAGGACCCCACCGAACTGCCAACATTAATTACTAGGTGCAAGGTACTTTCTACCACCTCCAGAGGTAACCCCATACTAGAAACACATACGCCTGCCTGCAATTGGGGTTGTATGCACAAGATGTACACCAGGACCCTTTCTATTCTTCTGAATTGGTGGATGCCATTTAGAGATTCTAGTTACCCGGTTGTAGTCTGATTAAAGTTTGCTATAGCCCCTCGGCAGCAGCGCTTTGCAGTCGCTTTTAACCCCCTTATTCGGCCGCTAGCAGGGGTTAAAAGCAGCCCTCTGGTGCCTGAATAGCGCCGCAAAAACTACAGTAAAGCGCAGCTAAAACTAGCAGCGCTTTACCACCGATGCCTGGGTGCTGGCAGTGTGAAAGCGCTCTTAAGCCCACAGGTATAAACGGATTTTAGTCTATGACTAAGTGTGTTGGGGGGGGGGGACTGAGCAGTTAAGTGGGTCATCTCAGAACAGAGGACCCTTCAGCAAGAGCAACTACTTCGGGGGGAGGGGCCACACACTGAATGTTTTATACATAGACCCCTAAATATGGGCATGCTAGAAGAGATAGCTGAAAAAGGTTCTACAGGATATGGTCAGAGACACAAACATACTACAGGAGATGGTCAGAGACTACAGGCTTTCTACAGATGGTTAGAGAGTGTAAATAAACTACAGGAGCTGGTCAGAGACTGCAGACGTACTAAAGGAGATGGTCAGAGACTATAAACTGTCTACAGGAGATGGTCAGAGACTGCGGAATTCTTACAGGACATGGTCAGACACTACAAGCTTGCCACAAAAGATAGTCAGAGACTGCAGACATGCTAAAGGAGATGGTCAGAGGCTGCAGACTTTCTACAGGAGATGGTCAGAGACTGTAGACATAGTACAGGAGATGGTCAGAGACTGCAGACATGGTACAGGAGATGGTCAGAGACTGCAGACATGGTACAGGAGATGGTCAGAGACTGCAGACTTTCTACAGGAGATGGTCAGAGACTGCAGACATAGTACAGGAGATGGTCAGAGACTGCAGACATAGTACAGGAGATGGTCAGAGACTGCAGACATGATACAGGAGATGGTCAGAGACTGCAGACATGCTACAGCAGATGGTCAGAGACTGCAGACATGATACAAAAGATGGTCAGAGACTGTAGACATGGTACAGGAGATGGTCAGAGACTGCAGACTTTCTACAGGAGATGGTCAGAGACTGCAGACATGCTACAGGAGATGGTCAGAGACTGCAGACATGCTACAGGAGATGGTCAGAGATTTTATTTTATTAAATCATACAATATATTTAAGAAAAAAAAAAAAACTTTATTTTTAATGAATCTTGGAAAGTTAGATAAAATTATTTAAGGTCCATAAAATCGCATGTATCAGCTGTTCCCTCATATATATATATATATAACCTCAGCCGGCTATTGCTTCTCTTGCAGGCTCCTTCTTCGTGGTCAGTCTTGGAGGGACGGCGGTGGGTCTGGTATTCGCTTTCCTGCTCGCCTTCATCACGCGGTTTACCAAGCGAGTGCGCATGATAGAGCCGCTCTTCATCTTCCTCATCGTCTATCTCGCCCACCTCACCGCAGAAATGGTCTCGCTGTCTTCCATACTGGCGTAAGTACTCTTTACTCCTCACCCTTAGACAGCAAGAACACAATGTATCAGCGTTTCAGGGAACGGGGCTCATTTACCTGACATTGCACATGAGATGATGAGAACGAGGATCGTCTCTCATAGCACTCAGTCATACTCCTGCTGTACGGCTCCCAGTGCAGATCTGACATCTGTTCAGAAAAAAGAACATTCAGTGAGATTTCCAGGAAGCCTCATTAGAGCTCCTTCTACACAACCTGGCTGCGGCTCCCATGTATCTGTCAGTCTATGGAGGGATATTGGAGAAGAGTGTAAGAGAGCCGGTAAAGATAGAAGTACGGGAGCTGGCGCTGACTCAAGTTTGAAGCTGAATTCCAACCTTCCCTTCAGTCTTGCACAGTTGTACCGGCTCCTCTCCTGTACTGATATGACCTTACCGCACACTGTGAACTTACAACAGAGTGCATAAGAAGCTGTAGCAAGTTTTTTTTTTTTTTTCTCAAAAAAGGATTTTTATTGATATAAAAAGGTAACATGTTCAAAGAAAGCTGTATCAAGTTAGATAGAGGCCGCCTCATTTCCTGGGGTACTGCGACACACCCAACTGGGACACAGGGCTTTTGGAGGGGACTGCAAGGTATCCTGTTGCCTACTTGCCCCTGGCATTTCAGGGAGTTACAATAATTCAGGAAGATGCCCTGTTATATAATGCAAGATGCAGGGGCGTAACTTGAAATCACAGGGCCCCATAGCAAAATGTTGTATGCCCCCCCCCCCCCCACAAAAAAATGGCGGGGCTTAAATTAAATAGGAAAGGAAAGGAAAGGACAACAGCCCCAAATCCTATACCACAATAGCAATATATGTATTCCAGAAAGTTTAACAATCAACAGATAAAGATACTCCAAACACCTGGTGTTGGCGCTTCAATCACCCTCACCTGTGCCCAATGCAGCGTGACCAGTGCCCAATGTAGCCTCACCTGTGCCCAATGCAGCGTGGCCAGTGCCCAATGCAGCATGTCCAGTGCCCAATGTGGCCTGTGTGTTCCCAATGCAGCGTAGCCTGCCCATGCCCAATACAGCCTCACCTGTGCCCAATACTGCCTCACCTGTGCCCACTTGTGCCCAATGCAGCCTTACCTGTGCCCAATGCAGCGTGGCCTGCCCGTGGCCAATACAGACTCACCTGTGCCCAATACTGCCTCACCTTGCCCACCTGTGCCAAATGAAGCCTCATCTGTGCCCAATACAGCATGACCTGTGCCCAATGCAGCATGACCTGCCTGAGCCCAATGCAGCCTGACCTGCCTGTGCCCAATGCAGCGTGTCCAGTGCCCAATGCAGCCTCACCTGTGCCCAATGCAGCCACACCTGTGCCCAATGTGGCCTGCCCGTGCCCAATACAGCCTCACCTGTGCCCAATGCAGCCTCACCTGTGCCCAATGCAGCCTCACCTGTGCCCAATGCCACCTCACCTGTGCCCAATGCAGCCTCACCTGTGCCCAATGCCATCTCACCTGTGCCCAATACCATCTCACTTGTGCCCAATGCAGCCTCACCTGTGACCAATATTGCCTCACATGCCCAATACTGCCTCACCTGTGAACAATACTGCCTCACCTGTGAACAATTCTGCCTCACCTGTGCCCAATGCAGCCTCACCTGTGCCCAATGCAGCCTGACCTGTGCCCAATGCAGCCTCACCTGTGCCCAATACTGCCTCACCTGTGCCAAATGCAGCCTCACCTGTGCCCAATGTAGCGTGACCCTTGCACAATGCAGCCTCACCTGTGCAGAGGAATAGCTGAGCCAGTGGCGGAACTACCGGGGAGCCCTCAAATGGCTGTTGGTGAGCGTGGGGCTGCCTCAGAGTGGGGGGGGCGAGCACCGCCCGCACGGTCCCCCCGCCAGGGGAAGTGAGGAGAGGAAGAGGCGAGCAGAGAGCTCAGCTTTAAGAGCTTTCATTTGAATTTCCTGTGTAACCGGGGCTCACCGTCACATAGCCCCACCTCTTGGCCCGGCGCCTTTGATAATGTCACATGTCCCGCATTGGACCGGCGTTCTGTCTATCAAAGGCGCCGGGCCAAGAGGTGGGGCTATGTGACGGTGAGCCCCGGGAACACAGGAAATTCAAATGAAAGCTCTTACAGCTGAGCTCTCAGCTCGCCTCTTCCTCTCCTCACTTCCTTTGGCTGGGGGACCGTGCGGGCGGCACTCACCCCCCCCCCCATTCCTCATCCTCCCTACGGGCCCCTCTCGGCTGCGGGCTCCATAGCGAGCGCGTGGCTCGCTATGGCGGTAGTTCCGCCACCGAAGATGACATTACCACATTTAACAGTCAGGCTGCATTCACACCTGAGCGTTTCAAAGTCGTGCGTTTTTTTTTTACCGCAAAGTCCAGGTCACCGATGTAAACGGCAGAAAAACGTCCGTAATCTGCCCCAAAAGAAGCTCATGCTCTTTTTTTGAGCTCTGGGGGGTTTTTCAGGCGTTTTGCTTCAGGTGACAAAACGCTCAGATGTGAACAGGTGCCTTTGAAATGAATGGGATTTTGCTTGTTGGGCGTTCTTCAGGCGTTTTATGAGCTGAAAACGCTCAGGTAAGAATGCAGCCTTAACCACTTCAGCCCCGGAAGATTTGGCTGCTCAATGACCAGGCCATTTTTTGCCATTTGGCGCTGCGTCGCTTTAACTGACAATTGCGCGGTCGTGCGACGTTGCACCCAAACAAAATTGACGTCCTTTTTTTTCCCCACGAATAGAGCTTTCTTTTGGCGGTATTTGATCACCTCTGCGTTTTTTATTTTTTGCGCTATGTAAAAAAAAAAAAGAGCGACAATTTTGAAAAAAACACAATATCTTCTACTTTTTGTTATAATAAATATCCCCATTTTAAAACAAAAAAAGCAAATTTTTTCTCAGTTTAGGCCGATATGTATTCTTCTACATATTTGTGGTAATAAAAATCGCAATAAGCGTATATTGATTGGTTTGCGGAAAAGTTATAGCGTATACAAAAAAAGTGGATAGATGTATAGCATTTTTATTATTATTATTTTTCCTATTAGTAATGGCGGCGATCTGCGATTTTTATTGGGACTCCAACATTATGGTGGACACGTCGGACTCTTTTGACACATTTTTGGGACCAGTGACATTTATACAGCGATCAGTGCTATACAAATGCATTGATTGCTGTAAAAATGTCACTGGTAGGGAAGGGGTTAACACTAGGGGGCGATCAAGGGGTTAATTGTGTTCCCTCAGCCTCGGTTCACACCAGAGGCGGCACGACTTGCAGGTCGACCTGCACACGACTGCCCGGGGGACTTGCAAAACGACTTCTGTATAGAAGTCTATGGAAGTCGCCCCAAGTCGCCCCCAAAGTCGTACAGGAACCTTTTTCTAAGTCGGAGCGACTTGCGTCGCTCCGATTGGAACGGTTCCATAGCACAGAACGGGAGGCGACTGACAAGTCGTCCCTGTGTGAACCAAGCCTCAGTGTGTTCTAACTGAAGGGGGGAGGGGACTGTCTAGGGGAGATGACAGATCGCTATTCATACTTTCAACACACGATCTGTCACTTCTCCCCTCAGATGCGGCCCTTTGTTTGCCTGTATCTGGCCTTTGTCCTCCCACTGACATTAACAATGGGTCATAATTCCTCCCACTGACACCAAGGATGGGACACTAGTCCCCCACTGATACCAATGATGGGGCACTATTCCTCCCACTGACACCAATGAAGGGACACTATTTTTCCCACTGACACCAATGATGGGGCACTATTCCTCCCAATGACACCAATGATGGGGCACTATTCCTTCCAATGACACCAATGATGGGGCACTATTCACTCCCACTGACACCAATGATGGGGTACTATTCCTTCCAATGACACCAATGATGGGGTACTATTCCTACCAATGACACCAATGATGGGGCACTATTCCTCCACTGACACTGATAATGGGGCACTATTTCTTCCACTGACACCAATGATGGGGCACTATTATTCCCACTGACACCAATGATGGGTCACTAATATTCCCACTGACACCAATGATGGGGCACTATTCCTCCCACTGACACCAATAATGAGGCACTATTCCTCCCACTGACCATGATAATGGGGCACTATTTCTCCCACTGACACCAATGATGGGGGCACTATTCCTCCCACTGACACCAATGATGGGGCACTATTCCTGACACTGATAATGGGGCACTATTTCTCCCACTGAAACCATTGATGAGGCAATGTCACAG
Source organism: Lithobates clamitans (assembly GCA_037952925.1). Taxonomy (NCBI): domain Eukaryota; kingdom Metazoa; phylum Chordata; class Amphibia; order Anura; family Ranidae; genus Lithobates; species Lithobates clamitans. Next base: position 180,923 of record JBBGZY010003382.1, on the reverse strand, counting down.
TCCGGCCCCCCTGTTTAGAAAGCTCGGGGTCCCCTGCTCTATAACATAGCAACCGCCTTACATTTTGTCCTTCACATCTCTAACCATTTCCAATGCTGTGATCCCTTTACAGCTCTATTACAATGCAGACAATCTGGAGTGGCAGTAAAATGTTATCATTGTTATCAATATTTAGCTGGATAGGTTGGTACCATTCAGTCTTAATGACCGTCATTTTTTTTTTATCAATATTCACCTTGAAAAACAAACATTGATCGACCTTAATGATTAGGAGGAGGTGGCCATTTTCTTTTGATTGATATTTAGCTTGAAGAGCCTGCATTGATCGATCCTAATGAGGATCTATACAGAGAAAGCTGTGCCCAAGAGAGCCAAACAGAGGGCAAAGGACCAGTCACCAGGATTGCTTGTAGGCCGACCTTTCCCATTACTGACCTTGTTCTGCGCTGTGTCTGTATACAAGTGTCCAGTTTGGTAGAGGCAGAGCTTCACATCCTTGGTGTCAGTGGGAGGAATAGTGCCCCATCATTGATGTCAGTGGGAGGAATAGTGCCCCATCATTGGTATTAGTGGGAGGAATAGTGCCCCATCATTGGTATTAGTGGGAGGAATTGTGCCCCATCATTGGTATTAGTGGGAGGAATAGTGCCCCATCATTGGTATTAGTGGGAGGAATAGTGCCCCATCATTGGTATTAGTGGGAGGAATAGTGCCCCATCATTGGTATTAGTGGGAGGAATAGTGCCCCATCATTGGTATTAGTGGGAGGAATAGTGCCCCATCATTGGTATTAGTGGGAGGAATTGTGCCCCATCATTGGTATTAGTGGGAGGAATTGTGCCCCATCATTGGTATTAGTGGGAGGAATAGTGCCCCATCATTGGTATTAGTGGGAGGAATTGTGCCCCATCATTGGTATTAGTGGGAGGAATTGTGCCCCATCATTGGTATTAGTGGGAGGAATAGTGCCCCATCATTGGTATTAGTGGGAGGAATAGTGCCCCATCATTGGTATTAGTGGGAGGAATAGTGCCCCATCATTGGTATTAGTGAGAGGAATAGTGCCCCATCATTGGTGTCATACAGGTAGGTAGGCCAGGCTTTTTTTCTCAGAGAACAGGTGCAGATACTTCCCCCCCCCCTCCAAGTCCCCCCTTGTCACCACCAGTAGCGGCTGGTGTACCTTTTTTTGGGGGGGCAGCAAACAGTATGGAGTTTGTTAATGATAACAAGGCAGTAAAACAGATCCCTTGCATCCGGCAACAATACAGCCCCCCCCAGCAACAATAGATCCGCCCCAGGAATAATAGACCTCCACAAACAATAATAGATCTCCCAGCTGCCAAGAAAAAAGATCCCTCCCTCAACAGTAGATCCCTCTCAGCAACAATTGTCCTGCAGCAGCAATAGATCCCCCCTGCAACAAAATAGCCCCATATAGCGGGGATCTCCAAACTTTCTAAACAAAGGGCCAGTTTACTGTCCTTTAGATTTTAGGGCGGGCCCAGCTTGGGCCAATGGCAGTAGGAAATGTTCTGGAAAGCAGTGTGAGGACTAATGCCCCATTGTTGGTGTCAATGAAAGGAATTGTGCCCCATCGTTGGTGTGAATGGGAGGAATAGGGCCCCATCATGGTTGTCAGCGACAGGAACAATGCCCCATTATTGGTGTCAGTGCATGGAATAGTGCTCCAAGGGCTGAATAAAGGCAAACAAAGGGCCTAATCCGCCCCAGGGCCACAGTTTGGAGACCACTGCCCAATATATTAACCCCAAGAATAATAGACCCCCCCACCAGCAACAATAGATCTATCAGCAGCCAGGAACAAGAGAGATTTACTGAAACTGGTGCGCACAGAATCTGGTGCAGTTGTGCATGGCACCCAATCAGCTTCCAGGTTTTAGCCCCTGTTCGCACTGAATGCGACTTTGAAATTGTGCTACTTTGCTTAACGTAGTATGATTTCAAAGACACAGATCAGTGCGATTTCAGGTTGCGACTCGCCTGACGTCTGTGTGACTTCTATGCAAGGCGCACCTGAAATCGCTAAAAATTAGTGCAGGAGCCGGTTTTTTTTTTAATCGGTGCGGCACCGCATAGTCAGAGTCGCACCGATTTGAACAGTTCCATTGCCGACAATAGGGTGCAACTTGTCATGCGATTTGGAACTGTCAAATCGCATTGAAAAGTCGCTGTGAACGGGGGGGGGGGGGGGGCTGGTTCTCAAAACCTAACTGAACAAGCTGAAGTCAGAAGATGATTGGTTACTACGCGCAGCTACACCAGATTCTGTGTGCTCCAGTTTGAGTAAATCCCCCCCCCGCTATGGTTGTAGTTCCATTATTATAATGGGATGCCGAAGTCTCTGGCGTTTTTTTGGTGTTGGTGCCTCTGTATGGCCTTCATCGTTAGACTTGCATTTAGATCACAGTTGTCTCCTCTCGCCTTGGTTTCCCACAATGTGTACTCCAGAGATTCGAAAACATCTGTGACCATGAAAAGGTCTGAACAAGGAGTGAGACAAGAGCGGCGACACAGACGGCGCCCACGTATCGCACTCCGCCGCACCTCGCCGCTCTCTTCTTACCGAGGATCCGAGTCGTCTCATTACAGAGCCGCTGAGTCACAGGAGTACAAGGTGAAGAGGATCCTCGTAGGGAACGCAGAGCCTCTCACATCACCGTGACTCATAGATGTGACCCTCTTCACCGAGCCGAGTCACGACTCAACCCACACAGCGATTATCAACTGTCACTTCTTCCTCCGTCTGCTCCTTCCATAAGACACGTAAAGGATCTTCAGGGTCAGGCTGGGGCTACAAATCAGCCTTGGTATCGGAATCAGAGAGGCCCACATATAACGTGTATGTGGCCAGCGATCGCTCCGCAAGGATCGCTTCACACTCCTGCGACTTTAGGATCTGACTTGTGAGACCCCCCCCAAGTCGCATGACATGTGAAATCCCATGTTAGTCAATGAAAGCCGCCTATTAGCCGCGCTACTGAAGTCGCTCCGACTTTAGAAAAAGGTTTCTTCAAGACGACTTCTATCCGACTTGTGCCTATAGACGTTAACCACTTAAGCCCCGGAAGGTTTACCCCCCGTTTTTTGCGTTATGGACGTGCACTGCCAAAAAATTAGTTATTTTTCGTTTTTTATTGGTTCTTGTTTTTTTTTGTTTTTTTTTGTTTTTCGGGTCATTCGTTACGATCGCAATTCGAAAATTCCTAAATTTCCAAATTCCTAAATTCAGAAATTTGGAAATTCGTAAATTCGAAAAATTTGAAAATTCGAAAATTCAAAAATTCGTAAATTTGAGAATATGGATATGTGCACTGCCGAAAAATGTGTTAGTTTTCGGTTCATTGGTTCTTTTTTTTTTTTTCGGGTCATTTGTTATGATCATAATTCCTTAATTCGGAAATTCCTTAATTCGAAAATTCGTAAATTCGAAAATGTTGTAAATTCAAAAATTTGAAAACATCAAAAATTCGGAAATTTGAGAATATGGATATGTGCACTGCCGAAAAATTTGTTCGTTTTCAGTTCATTGGTTCTTTTTTTTTTTTTTCGCTTTTCAGGTCATTTGTTATGATCACAATTCTTAAATTCGAAAATACGTAAATTTGAAAATTCGTAAGTTCCTAAATTCAAAAATTGGGAAATTCAAAAATTTGAAAACATCAAAAATTCGTAAATTTGAGAATATGGATATGTGCACTGCCGAAAAATGTGTTAGTTTTCGGTTCATTGGTTCTTGTTTTTTTTTTTCGGGTCATTCATTATGATCATAATTCGAAAATTCGAAAATTCGAAAATTCGTAAATTCGAAAATTTGTAAATTTGAAAATTTGAAAACATCAAAAATTCGTAAATTTGAGAATATGGATACGTGCACTGCCGAAAAATGTGTTCGTTTTCAGTTCATTGGTTCTTTTTTTTGTTTTTGTTTTTTTCGTTTTTGGGGTCTTTCATTATGATCACAATTCTTACATTCGAAAATTTTGTAAACTCCTAAATTCTAAAATTCTAAAATTCAAAAATTCCTACATTCCTAAATTCAAATATTCAGAAATTCGAATATTTGGAAATTCCTAAATTCTAAAATTCGGAAATTCTAAAATTCGGAAATTCTAAAATTCGAAAATTTGTAAATTTGAAAATTTGAAAACATCAAAAATTCGTAAATTTGAGAATATGGATATGTGCACTTCCGAAAAATTTGTTCGTTTTCAGTTCATTGGTTCTTTTTTTTTTCGCTTTTCAGGTCATCCGTTATGATCACAATTCTTAAATTCGAAAATACGTAAATTTGAAAATTCGTAAGTTCCTAAATTCAAAAATTGGGAAATTCGAAAATTTGAAAACATCAAAAATTCGTAAATTTGAGAATATGGATATGTGCACTGCCGAAAAATTTGTTCGTTTTCGTTTCATTGGTTCTTTTTTTTGTTTTTGTTTTTTCGTTTTTGGGGTCTTTCATTATGATCACAATTCTTACATTCGAAAATTTTGTAAATTCCTAAATTCTAAAATTCTAAAATTCCTACATTCCTAAATTCAAATATTCAGAAATTCGAAAATTTGTAAATTCCTAAATTCTAAAATTCGGAAATTCCTTAATTCGAAAATGTTGTAAATTCGAAAATTTGAAAACATCAAAAATTCATAAATTTGAGAATATGGATACGTGCACTTCCGAAAAATTTGTTCGTTTTCAGTTCATTGGTTTTTTGTTTTTTTTTTCGCTTTTCAGGTCATTCGTTATGATCACAATTCTTAAATTCGAAAATACGTAAATTTGAAAATTCGTAAGTTCCTAAATTCAAAAATTGGGAAATTCGAAAATTTGAAAACATCAAAAAATCGTAAATTTGAGAATATGGATATGTGCACTGCCGAAAAATGTGTTAGTTTTCGGTTCATTGGTTCTTGTTTTTTTTTTTTTCGGGTCATTCATTATGATCATAATTCGAAAATTCGGCAATTCCTTAATTCGAAAATTCGTAAATTCGAAAATTTGTAAATTTGAAAGTTTGAAAACCTCAAAAATTTGTAAATTTGAGAATATGGATACGTGCACTGCTGAAAAATTTGTTCGTTTTTAGTTCATTGGTTTTGTTTTTGTTTTTGTTTTTGGGGTCTTTCCTTATGATCACAATTCTTACATTCGAAAATTTTGTAAATTCCTAAATTCTAAAATTCTAAAATTCCTACATTCCTAAATTCAAATATTCAGAAATTCAAAAATTTGTAAATTCCTAAATTCTAAAATTCAGAAATTCGAAAATTTGTAAATTCCTAAATTCGAAAATTCGAAAATTCGGAAATTCCTTAATTCGAAAATTAGTAAATTTGAAAATTTGAAAACATCAAAAATTCGTAAATTTGAGAATATGGATATGTGCACTGCCGAAAAATTTGTTCGTTTTCGATTCATTGGTCCTTTTTTTTTTTTTAGTTTTTCGGGTCATTCGTTACGATCACATTTCTTAAATTCGAAAATTCGAAAATTTGTAAATTCGAAAATCCAGAAATTCCTTAATTCAAAAATTTGTAAATTCGAAAATTCGTAAACTCGTAAATTTGAGAATATGGACATGTGCACTGCTAAAAAAAATTGTTCATTTTTGTTTCATTGATTCTTATTTTATTTATTTTTTTTTTCGTTTTTCGGGTCATTCGTTACGATCGCAATTCCTAAATTTGAAAATTTGTAAATTCGAAAATTTGAAAATGCGTAAATTTGACAATTCGTAAAATTTGAAAATTCATAAAATTTGTAAATTCAAAAATGCGTAAATTTGAAAATGTGAAAATTCGTAAATTTGAAAATTTGTAAATTCGAAAGTTTGAAAATTGCTAAATTTGAAAATTCGAGAATTCGAAAATTCATATATTCGAAATTTTGTAAATTCGAAAATCCGAAAATAAGAAAGAAAATCCAAAAATTCTAAAGAATAACTAAAAAAATAATTATTTGAAAAATCACTGCGCAAATACTGTGTGACCATAAAAAATTGCAACACCCACCATTTTATTCTCTAGGGCCTCTGCTTAAAAATGTATATAATGTTTGGGGGTTCTGCGTAATTTTCTAGCAAAAAAAATGTGGATTTTTACATGTAGGAGAGGAGTGTCAGATTTGGCCCGGTGTGGAAGTAGTTGGTGCCTCATCTGCACATTTTTCCTGCCCCCTAACCGCACATCTAAATGAAGCCTAAACACCGCCATTCATTACCTCACTGAGATCACAGTACTCCTTCATTTACTTTTCTCTCCAGAAGGGCGGCACCATCTTTATGTAGGCATTATTCAGGTTTAGAATATTCTTTTTGGGCTCAGAGATGACACAATCATGGAACTCCCAGCATTACCTGTGCATTTCTTGGCTGTGTTCACAAATGTCTGACACAGATCAGCTCCTGCTGCACCTTCACACCATGTGACTTGCTACAAAATTACAATATACAGGACAGTCTTATCAATGAAGGCGAAGAGACTGAGGAAATGCTTCCTCCTGCCTGCAGCAGACTCAGACGTAATCTCAGCCTAGTTAAAGTCACTGACTGGAGCTTAGGGACTGATTGTTAATAATAAAGATGAGAAATCCCCCCCCCCCCCCAAAAAAAAAAAAAACAATCAGTCAGGTCCACATTGATCTGTATTTAGATTTTATTCGACATGTGCAGAATGAAAAAGTTTGTTTCGTTTCGATTCGTTATTTACCTAAATTCTTTTAGCTAAATTTGTTTCATTTGTCTAATTCGTTTTCAGAAATTTGTTTCGTTTATTCGTTTTTGAATCGATTCGAAAAGTTTTCGAATAGTTTTTGAATTCAAAATGTTTTCGAATTCGAATAGTTTTCCAATTTCCAAAAAGAATAAAATAGAATAGAAAATAAGGAAAAAACATTTTTTTTCTATTCTATTCCTATATTTTCTATTCTATTTTATTCTCTTTGGAAAATGGAAAACTATTCGAAAAGTTTTGGAATTCGAATAGTTTTCCAATTTCCAAAGAGAATAAAATAGAATTGAAAATAAAGGAATAGAATAGAAAAAAAAAACTATTTTTTTTTCTATTCTATTCCTATATTTTCTATTCTATTTTATTCTCTTTGGAAATTGGAAAACTATTCAAAAACAATTTGAATTTCGTCCGAATTTTCTTCTGTTATTTCGGATTTGTTTAAATTTGGTACTTTTCTATTCTATTTTATTCTGTCTGGAAATTGGAAAACTATTCGAAAAGTTTTGGAATTCGAATAGTTTTCCAATTTCCAAAAAGAATAAAATAGAATAGAAAATAAAGGAATAGAATATAATTTTTTTTTTCTATTCTATTCCTATATTTTATATTCTATTCTATTCTCTTTGGAAATTGGAAAACTATTTGAAAACGATTCGAATTTCGTCTGAATTTTTTTTCTGTTATTTTGGATTTGTTTAAATTTGGTACTTTTCTGTTCTATTTTATTCTCTTTGGAAATTGGAAAACTATTTGAAAAGTTTTGGAATTTGAATAGTTTTCTAAATTTCAAAGAGAATAAAATAGAATAGAAAATAAAGGAATAGAATAGAAAAAAAAAAAGAAAATACGATTTTTTTTTTACTATTTTATTCCTATATTTTTTATTCTATTTTATTCTCTTTGGAAATTGGAAAAGTATTCGAAAAGTTTTGGAATTCGAATAGTTTTCCAATTTCCAAAAAGATTAAAATAGAATAGAAAATAAAGGAATAGAAAAAAATAAAAAATAAAAATTCTATTCTATTTCTATATTTTCTATTCTATTTTATTCTCTTTGGAAATTGGAATACTATTTGAAAAGTTTTCGAATTCGAAAATGATTCGAATTGGAAAAGTATCGAAAACTTTTCGAATTTTGTCCGAATTTTTTTCTGTTATTTTGGATTTGTTTAAATTCGGTACTTTTCTATTCTATTTTATTCTCTTTGGAAATTGGAAAACTATTCGAAAAGTTTTTGAATTCGAATAGTTTTCCAATTTTCAAAGAGAATAAAATAGAATAGAAAATAAAAGAATAGAATAGAAAAAAAAAAGAAAATAAAGAAATAGAATATTAAAAAAAAAAACGTTTTTTTACTATTTTATTCCTATATTTTTTATTCTATTTTATTCTTTTTGGAAATTGGAAAAGTATTCGAAAACAATTTGAATTTCGTCCGAATTTTCTTCTGTTATTTCGGATTTGTTTAAATTTGGTACTTTTCTATTCTATTTTATTCTCAACTATTTGAAAAGTTTTGGAGTTCGAATAGTTTGCCGAATTCCAAAAAGAATAAAATAGAATAGAAAATAAAGGAATAGAAAAAAAACAAAAAAATTCTATTCTGTTCCTATATTTTCTATTCTATTTTATTCTCTTTGGAAATTGGAATACTATTCGAAAAGTTTTCGAATTCGAAAATGATTCGAATTGGAAAAGTATCGAAAACTATTCAAATTTTGTCCGAATCTCCTTCTCTATTCCTATTTTGGATTTGTTTGAATTTGGTACTTTTCTGTTCTATTTTATTCTCTTTGGAAATTGGAAAACTGTTCGAAAATTTTTCGGATTCGAATAGTTTTCCAATTTTCAAAGAGAATAAAATAGAAAATAAAGGAATAGAATAGAAAAAAAAAAGAAAATAAAGAAATAGAATAGAAAAAAAACAAAACGATTTTTTGCTATTTTATTCCTATATTTTCTATTCTATTTTATTCTCTTTGGAAATTGGTAAACTATTCGAAAACTATTATAATTTTGTCCGAATTTTTTTTTTTTCTGTTATTTCGGATTCGTTTTAAATTCAGTACTATTCTAATTCGGAAATTCGGATACATTCGGAACTTTATCTGAATCTTAATCTGAATTTTATGAGCCTGATGAATATGCTGAGCGGCGGAATCTTCCACTTTCCTCCCGCAGGGTGACGTTCTGCGGCTTGTGCTGTAAGAAGTACGTGGAGGCCAACATCTCCAACAAATCCCGGACCACCGTCAAGTACACCATGAAGACCCTCGCCAGCAGCTCCGAGACCATCATCTTCATCTTCCTGGGCATTTCCGCCGTGGACACCTCCAAGTGGATCTGGGACTCGGCGCTGGTCCTGTCCACGCTCGTCTTCATCTTCGTCTTCAGGGCGATCGGTGAGTCCGATTCTCCAACTATTTATTATCTACAATACCTGCAGAATGCTTCATAAAATGTTGTCCTCGGCAAAGGATTCCTGAAGTCTGTTCTCTGTGACAACAGAACATTTAGGGCCAGTTCACCCCATAGAAACGCAGTCTGGACGCGTTCCACGTGCTTTTCTGCATGCGCGGTTTTGATGCGTTCCAGTGCGTTTTTGATGCATTTTTGGTGCGTTTTTGATGCATTTTTGGTGCGTTTTTGATGCAGTCCAGTGCTTCCCCCCCCCCCCCCCCCTCTCTTTTCTTAGGGCCAGTTCACACCACATGCAGTCCAGTGCGTTTTTTTTTTTCTGCATGGAAAGTAGGTTATATGATTTTCAATGGCATAGTTCACACCAGTGCGTTCCAGTTCCAGAAAAAAAAGTAGAAAATGCTGCATTTTTCCTGCACTGGACTGTACTGGAACGCCGCAAAACGCATCAAAAACGCACTGGAACGCACCTAAATGCACCAAAAATGCACTGCAACACGCTTGTCCTTTTTTAAGGTTAAGAAAAAAGAGGGGGGGGGGGAAGCACTGGACTGCATCAAAAATGCACCAAAAACGCGCATGCAGAAAAGCAGGCGGAACGCATCCGGACTGCGTTTCTATGGTGCGAACTGGCCCTTAAACCTTAAGGGCCAGTTCACACCACATGCAGTTCAGTGCTTTTTTTTTTCTGCATCAAAAACGCATGGAAAGTAGGTTATATGGTTTTCAATGGCATAGTTCACACCAGTGCTTGCAGTTCCAGAAAAAAAAAAGTAGAACATGCTGCATTTTTTCTGCACTGGACTGTAATGGAAAGCTGTAAAACGCATCAAAAACGCACCGGAACGCACCTTAATGCACCAAAAAACGCACTGACACAGTCCTCCGCCGCCACTGTGCGAACGGAGCGGCGGCTGCCTGCTGATGCTGAGAGTTAGTTGCTTGCTGCAGAGAGAAGAGAGTAGGAACACCACCAGTGGCCGGGGGCCCTAGGCGGCTGCCTAGTTGGCCTAGTGGTAGCACCGGCCCTGCCTGGAGGTACGCCATGACACCTCCCTGGGCTCACAGTACAACTGCTCATGATGGCGCTCACACATTGGTATGGCGACACAGATCCATGCAGGAGTAAGTACTGCATACTGCCAAAGAAGAATAATCAGTGATGTCCTGTGTCCAAAGAGAGGACACTTGGGGTAGGAATTTACTGGAGGGGGAGGGGGGGGGGCTATATTTTTAACCCACAATTGCACTGTAACCTACATTTTATGTTAGAACTAGGAGCACACGGCTGTGCACCCTCCTGGTTCTAAGACTGCACTGTCACTGACAGCTGCTGGTGAACACTGAAGATGGGAAAGCAATCACCCTCTGAGATGAAAACTCTAACAGGTTTGCTTTTTTTTTTTATTCCAGGTGTCATCCTGCAGACTTGCGTTTTAAATCACTTTAGACTCCTCCCACTGGACAAGATAGATCAGGTTGTGATGTCGTACGGCGGCCTGCGAGGGGCGGTGGCCTTCGCCCTCGTGGTTTTGTTGGACGGCAAAAAAGTCAAGGCCAAGGGATACTTTGTGGCCACAACAATCGTGGTGGTGTTTTTCACGGTGATGTTTCAGGTCAGTATACGGATCCACGTTTGTGTTCTGTCTGTGATGGCTTAACTCTGCTGCTGCATGAGATGAAAAAAAAAAAAAAAAAAGTTACTTCACCTTTGGGAACATTTTGCTGTGCAAAGGGGCCCCCGGTATTTTTTTTTTTTTTAAACAATAGAGAAAATAAAATGAGTTTAAAGTGGAGGGCCACCCTGAAAAAAAAATTGCACCAAAAATCCTAAAAAAAATTTAAAAAATAACATTTGAAAAAAAAAAAAAATTTATACATACCTGAACCCTTGTTGCTAGGCAGTCTTCCTAATCTGCCTGTTCCTATTCCGCGGCGTGTTCTGCTCCTCAGTGAGCGGCCCCGTTGCCTACTGGGAACTGTGTGTGTTCCCAGAAAACCACGGGGGCCATTCACAGAGCGCCGTGCCACTCGCGCGTGCGCAGTAGGAAACTGGCAGTGAGGCCACAAGGCTCCACTGCCTGTTACCCTTACCTGGCATGGCGGTGAGAGCCGAGGGACGGGTCGGCCCCCCGGCGGCCGACATCGCGGGCACCCAGGACAGGTAAGTCTACTTATTTAAAGTCAGCAGCTACAGTGTTTGTAGCTGCTGACTTTAAAAAAATTTTTTAGCTGGCCGGAATCCCGCTTTAATTTAAATGATATTCCTGTAGGCCCAGGGGTAGGCGACCTCGGGGCCCTCCAGCTGCTGCAGAACTACAAGTCCCATCATGCACCTGGGAGTAATTATAACTGCCAGCCTTGCAATGCCTCATGGGAAATGTAGTTCCACAACAGCTGGAGGGCCCCCGGGTTGCCTCCCCCCTGCTGAAGGCCATGGCTGGGCAGCTAAGTGTATTTTATTGCAGAAGATACATTGCACGTCTGTTCTGTAATAAAAAAAATAAAAAAACTGCCTGCTTGCACTGAACAATAGTGGAACTTTATTTGCGCTTTAACAAAAAGTTGTGATGGAAACTGTAATACAGGCAGAGCCTGTTGAAAAGATGCACTGGATCATTTGGTTACATAGAAAAAGCGCATCATTTTCCTTAGCTGTAGTTTTCTAAAATGTCCACAAGATGGCGCACTCTGCATGCTTTTCTGATTGGTAAAGCCTCATTTCAAGCTCTTTCTCTGTTTGCTTTCAACAGAAAGGTAATACACAACAGTCGGTCAGTTCACCACCTCAAAGCTGATCGTTCAGCATTTGGTAGATGTTGTAGAGTTGAACCCCTTTGGCAGTTTATTCTCTCCTTCAGACACAGTCGGTGAGATCTGCGTACCCGCTGTGGCATTTATGAGGGCCTCCCACCATCCTTGCTTAGATTGCCAGGTGAAAAAGCAACAGAGTTATCAATGATAGGAATATTCAGGATGTGCAAGAAGCCGGAGGCGGACTCAGCCCAGCAGCCCAAACCATCATTTTTCACTTAGGGATTGACAGACTCTTTAAAGTGGAACTTCAGTCATTTTTTCATCTTTCCATCTATTAAATTTTCTGCCCTTGTTGTTGTTTTAACTTTGGATAGTAAAACATTTTTTTTTTCCTGCCAGTAAATCCCTTATACAGCCCACTTCCTGTTTCTTGTCTGGTCATTAGCCTAGGCTTATGACATCATGCACAGCTCTCTCTCTCACTCTCATGAGAGTTTGCCAGGAAGGGAGGGGGGATGAGTCATAGGAGGGCCAATGAGAGCTGCAGAGCTGGAGGTGTGCCTCTGTGTAAATCCAGGAAGTGAACAGGCAGCAGCTTCGGCTGCCCACAGTTAAAATGGCTGCAGCCAGACTCAGTGGTGGGAGATTTCTGCAGCATATTTGGCAAATACAGAATCACAGTATATATAAAATAATATGCAAAGAGGTTGGAGGGAAGCTTCAGAATGGCAATGATGTTTTTTTTTTTTTTTTTTTTTTTTTTTACAAATGATGCGAGCGGACTGCAGTTCCTCTATAACAATTTAATTGTAATAGAAAATACGAAATTATCCGAATGTAATCAATTCATTAAACTTGTAGGTTGAATAGATTTTTTGGTTTTTTGTTCTCTCTGAAAATTCGTTTTCCGTATGCATTCGTCAGAAGAGTCTTTCGATCATTCGAATGCTTCAGAATGAACAAATGTGCTGAATTTTCTACGAAAACAAATTCATAAGGAAACTAATTGCACATGTCTAACCCACACAGATGTCTGTCAACTCGCCCCCCGAAGTCGGACTGAAATGCTGGTTTGAAATCGTGCGAGTTCAGCGGAACTCGCACGATTTCAAACCCGCATGTAGAGTGAACCCGGGCTGGGAGACAGTCGGTGAGATCTACATACCCGCTGTGGCATTTATGAGGGCCTCCCACCATCCTTGCTTAGACTGCCAGGTGAAAAGCAACAGAGTTATAAATTATAGGAATATTCAGGATGTGCAAGAAGCCGGAGGCGGACTCAGCCCAGCAGCCTAAACCATTTTTCACTTAGGGATTGACAGACTCTCTAAAGATCTTTACCAAGCTTCCTATAAATGTATAATAAATTGTTACATGCACTGAAAGCCTGATTACAGATTCAATACAGATTCTACAGCCATGAGAGTAGAGAAGGGAAGGCCTGGGGGGAAAAAGAAGGGTGGAATGTGCTCTTTTACAATGATAAATATATCTATCACATTTAAACTATATAGCATGAAGACCTTAAAGTGGACCTCTACCCAAAAGGGGAAGCTCCGCTTATTTGCACTCCCCCCCCCCCCCACTGCCACATTTTTTTGGGGGGAGGGGATTGTAGGTACCTGGTTTTTACAGGTACCCACTTCCACTTGTGGGTCAGAACGCCACGCCGATCCAAGAGGAAGTTCTGTCCCTCCTTCTCCCCCCCCCCCACAGTCTTCTGGGACACACGCAGTAGGAAAACCGGCTTCACAGGTAGTTTCCCTAACCTATGCTGCTCGGCGCCTGCACCCGAAGCCGATTTCAGAATCGACTCGGGCGCTGACATCGCTGGATCCCTGGACAGGTAAGTGTCCTTGTATTAAAAGTCAGGAGCTACAGTATTTGTAGATGAGACTTTAAATTTTTTTTCTTTAATGAAAATTTTCTGAGACTTTATGTAAAGCCTTTCATTATTGCAAGTTGTCTCAGCCGAAGACAAGCAAATCCTGGAATACAGTTCAAGTAACACTGTACTTCTCAATGCAGTTCTCAAACATGAGAAATATGCATTTCTGCCACAAGGGGGCACTGCAGGGGAAGGCTCCAGTTTAGTTTGCTTGTGGGCTCCATCTTGTACCTCCTACAGTTGGGTGATTGTTAGGATACAGTAGATGATGGTTTCTGTCCTCCTTAATCTGGCCTTAATTGACAGGTAAGAGGGTACATTTGTCTGACAAATCAGTTTTATCTTTTTTAACCTTTAAATTATTCTTATTAATGTTCTCCACCATCACAGCATATTCTTTACCTATCGTCTGGACAGTACATCATTTTTGTTTCTTTTCCTTCTCTCAGTAAAATGGTGAGACCAACATCTAGAGCTTGGAAACATTTCCACATTGCAATTTCTGCTGAGAGCAAAGCTGCAATTTGCAGATATTGTGAGAAGAAATATTCTTTTCCAAATGCTACAAGCAGAGGCGTCGCCAGGGGGTGGCTATCGAGGCTGGAGCCCATAGCCCCGAGTCTTTTGCCCGCAGGGTCGCGGCTGCGGCAGGCGGGCTGCATTACAGGTGGAGGAGAGAGACAAGCGGGCGGACAAGCAGAGATGACATCATCTCTCTGCGCCCACTCCACCACTCTTCCGCCCTCACAGCTGGGCCAATTCAATGTGGGAGCGATGTGCGGTGGAGGAGCAGAGAGATGACATCATTTCTCACTGCCCGCCACACATCACTGCTCTTCCGCCCTCACAGCGTGGGCCTCTTCAATGTCAGAGGTACGGCGGGGAGCAGAGAGATTATACATCATCTCTCACTGCCCGCCCCTCATCTCCGCTCTCCTGCCCTCACTAACTGGACCAGTGCTGCCAGCCTGCCACCAATGCAGTGACAATGCACATTTGGTGGCACTGGCTGGCATGGCAAGTGACAATCCACATCAGTTGGCAAGTGACAACCCACATCTAGTGGCAGGTGACGTGGCAAGTGACAATCTGCTAATAGTGGCAGGTGAACTGGCAAGTGACAATCCGCATCAGGTGGCAGGTGACGTGGGAAGTGACAATCTGCAAATGGTGACCACTTCATTATATATTACAACGTAACAATAGAAACAATGCACTTTGATCACCCTGACACCATATCAACCATGGTGCCGTGATGATTGAAATGCCAACACCAGCCTTTGCCCGCAAAAAAATTGCTTGCCACCGGCAAAACCCATCCTGGCATGCCAGAGGTACCCTAAAGACATTAAAAAATACTTTATGGGACGAAATGATGAGGACCAGGATGAAAGTGGGGGGTCTTTTCCCTCCAGAAAGTTGAGTTTATTTACTGAATAAGCCGTACTTTTATTTCTATTTTTATAATACTTTTATATACACCGCATTTCACTTTCCCATCGTAACAAAATTACTTTAAGTTCAATTTTAATTCTTCCGAAAATTTTTCATTTTTTTTCTGCAAAAAGACAGGGAATGTTTTTTTTTTTTTTTTTGGCTTCAAAATTTGCAGACATGTTACATCCCTACATGAGAGACGAATAGGAGCTCCCACTGCTAGACTGGAAACATCGGAGCTCCCATGGTGCAATTGCAGCTTTTTTTTTTTTCTCTCTGCTCTGTGGAAGCTTATCTGTCAGCGGGATGGGCTCATAAACAGAGTATGTTGGGGTATCCGGTTTCCAATATTTTGTGATCTCTTCAACGGCTCCAAATAAAGTTATCCTAATTTACATAAATAATATTAATCTAACAGCAGCTCCATAAGGCCGGCGCCACAGAGTGCCTGCTGGCGGGTTCAGATTGGTCCATATTGTTTTTTGTGATATTCCCTAATGTTTGAGAACATGTTCTAAGATTCCTCAACTTTACTCTGACTTGGAGCTTTGGCGCTAACCCCCCCCCCCCCCCCCAGTCCAGTAAGAATATCTCAGCGGCCAATATTATTATTATACAGGATATATATATATATATATATATATACACTCTGGTCACTTTATTAGGTACACATTTCTAGTAGCGGGTTGGACCCCCTTTTGCCTTCATTCTTGGTGGCATAGATACAACAAGGTGTTGGAAACATTCCTCAGACATCTTGGTCCATAGTGACCTGATAACATCACGCAGTTGCTGCAGATTTGTCGGCTGCACATCCATGATGCAAATCTCCCCTTCCACCACAACCCAAAGGTCCTCTATTGGATGAGATGTGGTGAGTGTGGAGACCATCGGAGGACAGGGACCTCATTGCCCAGTGGTGAGATGATTGTAGCTTTGTGACATGGTGCATTATCCTGCTGGAAGGAGGCATCAGAAGATGGGTACACTGTAGTCATAAAGGGATGGACATGGTCAGCAACAATACTCAGGTAGGGCGTGGTCATTTAAACGATGCTCAATTGGTACTAAAGGGGCCCAAAGTGTGCCAAGAAAATATCCGCCACACCATTACACCCTCCACCACCAGCCTAAACCGGTGATACAAGGCGGGGTGGATCCATGCTTTCATGTTTGCAGGTACACAGTGTGCCAGAAGCTGTGAGGTGTGTCAAGGTGTTGTCGGGCCTATTGTAACCGGTATTTTTTGTGTCATTTGGCGCAGTAAAGATTTCTTTGTGGCAGCTAATTTTTGTTCCTGTATCATTGTTTTGTGCTCCTCGAAACAACCACACCGTGTTTTTTTTCCAGAGCAGCCTCTATTTCTCCTGAGGTTACCTGTGGGGTTTCCCTTTGTATCCTTAACAATTCTTCCGGCAGTTGTGGCTGCAATCTTCCTTGTTCTACCCGACCTTGGCTTGGTATCAAGAGATTCCTGAATTTTCCACTTCTTAAAGTGGAAGTAAACCCTCCTATCATTTTCAGCCAAGGAAGGCGCCATCTTGGCCTCTGTTTAGTCTAGAACTGCCATGATGCTGCACATGTGATCAGTTATGACACCGGCCATTGGATGGTTTGACAGTTTGGTTGAGAGCACAACCAATGGGAGTGTTACTTTTCCGGCACGTGCCGGAAAGGTAACTGTTTTATGGATGGGTTTACTTCCGCTTTAATAAATGATTGAACTGGCATATTCAAGGCTTTGGATATCGTTTTATATCCTTTGTCCATCTTTATACTTATCCATCACCATGTTACCCAGGTCTTTTGACATTTCTTTTCTGCTCACCATGGCTCAGTATCTAGCCAGCTCAGTGCATCCACGTGACAGCTAACAAACTCATTGATTATTTATACACAGAATTGCAATTTAAAAAGCCACAGATGTGGGAAATGAACCTTTAATTGCCATTGTAACCCGTGTGTGCCACCTTCTGTGTCTGTACCACGGCCAAACATTCCAGGGGATGGAAACCTTTCATCAGGGCCATTTGGGTGATTTCTGTTATCATTATGTTTTATAAAGGAGCCAAACATCTCTGGTAATAAATAGCTTTTTATAATCACTATGTTTAACTACTTGCCGACCAGCCGTAATGGTACGGCTGCGCGAATAGCCGTCGTGGTACGTCGGCTATTCAACACGCTATAGTAGGCGCTGCGTGTCCCAGGAGTCGATGTGCGTGGCCGGCAGGCGCGACCTGCAATCGCGGGCACGAGAGCCAGAACCAGGATTTGCCTGTGTTGTAAACACACAAATCCCTGTTCTGACAGGGGAGGAGAAACAGATTGTCTGTTCCTACTAAGTAGGAACAATGATCTGGCTCCTCCTCCTAGTCAGTCCCATCCCTTCACAGTTAGAAACACTCCCTAGGGAACACATTTAACTCCTTGATCGCCCCCTAGGGTTAACCCCGTCCCTGCCAGTGACATTTACACACTAGCCAGTGGCTATTTATAGCACTGATCACTGGTCAAAATTTGTGTCCGATCTGTCCGCTGCAATGTCGCAGTCCTGCTAAAAATCGCCGCCATTACTAGTAAAAAATAAGTAAATAATAAAAATGCCATAAATCTACACCCTATTTTGTAGACACTATGGGGTTGATTTACTAGAGGCAAAAAGACTGTGCACTTTGGAAAGTGCAGTTGCACACGGCAAGAGCAGTTGCTCCAGAGTTTAGTAAATGAGCAGAAGCTCTGCCGACTTTCATCAACCAATCACGTGCAAGCAAAAATGCTGTTCTTTTATTTTCCTTGCACGTGATTGGGTATTCTTTGCAAAGTGAAGCTTTACCTCATTTACTAAGCTCTGGAGCAACTGCACTTGCAGAGGGCAATTGCACTTTCCAAGGTGCACAGTCTATTGGCCTTTAGTAAATCAACCCCCATAACTAACAAACCAATCAATATGCGCTCATTGCGATTTTTTTTTTTTTCTTTTTTTTTACCAAAATATGTAGAAGAATATATATTGACCTAAACTGATGAAGAAATTTGTTTTTTAAATCTTTTTGGGAAAATTTATTATAGCAAAGATTAAAAAATATTCCTTTTTTTTTCAAAATTGTTGTTCTTTTTTTTTGTTTATCGCGCAAAAAAGACGTACATTTTTTTTTGTGGGTACAACATCGCACGACAATGCAATTGTTAGTTAAAGCGACGCAGTACCGTATCGCAAAAAATGGCCTGGTGATTAAGGGGGTAAATCCTTTCGGGGCTGAAGTGGTTAAATAAAATTCTTTTTCTTTTTTTTTTTTTTTTTTTTGGCATGACCGGTCATATTTTCAATATCAATGGTAAAATTTTGCAATTTCTGCCAGGGGATGCAAACTTTTGAGCACAACTGTAATATGCCAAAATAATAATCAACGGCTTGCCGTGCATACACAACAAACAATCTTGCTAAGGAAAAATCTGCTAACAAAAAGATTACGTTTTCTCCGGGGGGGGGGGGGGGGGTTAACCGGTGGTAACCGAACTTGTTACCCAGAAAAATTCAGACTTAACATGGGAGTCTATAGGGAAACTTGGTCAGCTTGGGGGCGTCATATCTCCCCGGCCATTGGGCCTAGGACCACCAAACTTAGCACGCTTGTATGGTAGACTCTTCACCACCTGTGGTGCAAGTTTGGAGCGCCTGCACCCAAAAGGCGGTACCCATAGGACACCGATTTAACATCGCCGCCTATGGGAAACTTGGTCAGCTTGGGGGATGCATGGTTCCCTGGCCATTGGGCCTAGGGCGATGGCGCCATACAACTATTTTGGGGGGTATGGTTGCCTTTTATTTCAAACAAAACCAGATCACTGGGACAATGATCCCACCACTAATGCCGTTCCGAACAGCAGTCCTGAACACCCGAGAACATCCATTTTCCTTCATTAGAGCCTATTCAAGCTATTGTCTGTCATGTTATCCCTCCAGATTCTTTTTTTTTTTTTATTAAGACATCAGCAGTCTTAAACGTATCTCCCTTTCCCATCGGCTACGCTTTTCACCCCCAACCCCGAACCGCAGGTCACAAAACGGTTTATTTGCGGTCACCGAGAGAAGCGGCAGCTCGTGTCCGATTAGGTTAACATGATAATGTGACATGTCCATTAACTCTGCTTTTTAGCGTGTAATTCATTTACGCTCTGCTTGGGTATTATTATACTTTGTGCTATACAAAAAGCAGGCAGAGATTTATCGTCCGCCCCGACAGACGTGTCACCCCCCTAATTCATTTTAATAGTTAAATCAAATCTGCATCTCATTGTGTATGTACATCTGTGTGCGGTAAGTGATTCGATTATTATTCAGGGAATTACTGAGCTTTAACCCCATCACAGCCAATGCCGATGTGCAAAGGGAGGTACGTAAACTAGCACTGAGTTGTCGCGACACAAGAGGTGGTTAATGACAGCCCAGACTGATAATGACAGACTTGCCTTGGCTCACGTCGCCTCGCCCGCCGGGTTCAGGACAAATGAAGCTTGTCTGGAAGGGGTTGGAGCTGCCAGTCATTGTGACGACTTAATTGCTGACTAATGCAATGTACTTATCTAAACTCTTAGCCTTTTTTGGGGGGGTGTGTGTGGGGGGGGGGGTGAGGCATCCCCCTTTTACATTTAATTAAGTTCTGCTTGTGGTTGAGCAGCAGACATATGTTTACAATTTAATATTCCTGATAATTTATTCATCCCATACTGACTCTATATTCTTCAGAAGGCGTTTGATCGTCTTTATTCCAGTATCAGCTATTTTACTTTGTAGCCTTTTGATGTGATATTCATTCTCTTATGGGTGCAGTATTCTCTTCCCCCTAAAGTAGATCTAAAACCCAATCATTTCTTAAATATTATAAAAGAATACCTCTGATGCTTCCATTAAGATCCTTGTTCAGGAATATACTGTTATGGGTGAAGACTTTCTCCTGTTGTGTCCTACCATGAAGGTCTTTGTTAAGGAACCTACTGTTATAGGTGCCAACTGTCTCCTGTTATGATCCATCCATGAATGTTGTTGTTCAGGAACCTATCTGTTATGGGGCAACAACTATCTCCTGGTTGTGTCCTCCGTGAAGGTCCTTGTTCAAGAACCTACTGTTATGGATGACAACTGCCTCCTGTTATAATCCTTCTATGAATGTTGTTGTTCAGGAACCTATCTGTCATGGGGTGATAACTGCCTTCTAG
Source organism: Lithobates clamitans (assembly GCA_037952925.1). Taxonomy (NCBI): domain Eukaryota; kingdom Metazoa; phylum Chordata; class Amphibia; order Anura; family Ranidae; genus Lithobates; species Lithobates clamitans. The sequence goes on along the minus strand of JBBGZY010003382.1, from coordinate 160,449 downwards.
TTGTGACCCTTTCATCAATGTCCTTGTTCAGGAATCTTCTGTTATAGGATGACAACTGTCTCTTAGTTTTTATCCTTCCATAAAGGTCCCTGTTCAGGAACCTATCTGTAATGGGGTGACAACTGTCTCCTGGTTGTGTCCTACCATGAAGGTCTTCGTTCAGGAACCTACTGTTACGGGTGACAGCTGTCTCCTGAATGTGATACTTCCATGAAGGTCTTTGTTCAGGAACCTACTTTTATGTGTGACAACTGTCTCCTGTTAGGATTCTGAACAACAACATTCATGGAAGGATCAGAACTAGCAGGCAGTTGCCACCCTGTAACAGTAGGATCTTGAACAAGGACCTTCATTGAAGGAACAGGAGATAGTTGTCACCCCATAACAGATAGGATTCTGAACAACAACATTAATGGAAGGATCCTATCTGTTATGGGGTGACAACTATCTCCTGTTCCTTCAATGAAGGTCCTTGTTCAAGATCCTACTGTTACAGGGTGGCAACTGCCTGCTAGTTCTGATACTTCCATGAATGTCCTTGTTCAGGAATCTTCTGTTATAGGGCGACAACTGTCTCCTTGTTGTGATCCTTCCATGAATGTTCTTATTCGGGAACTTATTGTTATGGGGTGACAACTCTTAGTTGTCATCCTTCCATAAATGTCCCTTTTCAGGAACCTATCTGTAATTGGGTGACAACTATCTCCTGGTTCTGATCCTTCCGTGAAGATCCCTGTTCAGGAACATATCTGGTATGTGGTGACAAATGTCTCCTCATTGTGATCCTTTCATGCAGAGCCTTGTTCAAGAACCTATCTGTTATGGGGTGACAACTGTCTCCTGGTTGAGATCCTTCCATGAAGGTCCTTGTTCAGTAACCTAACTTATGGAGGGGCAAATGTGTCCTGGTTGTGATCCTTCTATGCAGGGCCTTATTCAGGAACCTAACTGTTATGGAGTGACAAATGTCTCCTCGTTGTGATCCTTTCATGCAGGGCCTTGTTCAGGAACCTATCTGTTATGGGGTGACCTCTGCCTCTTAGTTGTGATCCTTCTATTAAGCTCCTTGTTCAGGATCTTCCTGGTATGCAGTAACAACTATCTCCTAATTGTTCTTTTGTGCTATTACACTGTGACAAGATGTGGCTGGAAGAAATAAGCAGTACTGTAATGCAAAAAAATTATTTAAAAAGAAAAAGTGAAAATGGTCATGTTTGAGGTCAAGTGATGTGCAGGGTCCCAAGTTTTCTTGCTTCTTCACTGCAGTGTAGAAAGATCTTTTTTGGGTGCACATGTACCGTATATGCCTAGTGTCGAGGATATTTCCCATTGGGTCCATTGATGGGGTCCTCATAGCGCCCTGGGGGCTCAGGTAACGACACAGTGATATCACAATGACGGTCAGCGACAATAGTGGTTGGTGGCTGGCTTGGCCTGTAGTGGTGGTTCCCTACTTTCACTTCCTAAAAGTGGCTCTATGGAGGGTCATGTGATGGCTGATGTAGGTAACTTGAAAAAGGCCTAGGGAGGGTGTTTTTTTAAGGTTTGAAGAGGGGTGGAAGGAAAGATTTGGGTTTTTCCACTTGTTCCCATAGAATGGCTTTAATTGAAGTTTAAAAAGGTCCAAAATAAATGTACAGATTTCTAACCCGCTGCTTTCCATAAAATAACACATGGTGATTCTGCTATTAAGGGTCTTGTTCAGCGTAATCCCCCTAGTACATGGGCTCCCATTGGGAGCTGCAAGTGGCTATTTAAACATACATTACACCAGCATGGCCCACTGTTGTCACCATCAGAAAACCCACCCTGAGAAATGCCAGGCAGCCATGCAAAGAAAATTTATACTTGGTCAGATTTAGGAAAAACCCCAACTGGCCATCTAAATGCATCTCTTACATGTATATGAACTTTCTTTCTACTCAGAATGTCATAGTTGTATCCAAGAAACCTCATCCTCCATGTAACAAATGGTTCTTCCCTTGCACAATGTTGACCAGCATGATGCAGTGGAGCGCTCGGGCATAGTCTTATAGTGTTGAGTCTCCTAGTTGTGATCCTTCTATGAAGATCCTTGTTCAGGAACTTCCTGTTATGGGTCGCCAACTGTCTCTTGGTTGTGATACTTCCATGAATGTCCTTCTTCAGGAGCTTATTGTTATGGGGTGACAACTGTCACCTGTTATGATCCTTCCATGAATGTTGTTGTTCAGGAACCTATCTGTTATGGGGGAACAACTGTCTCCTAGGTGTGATCCTTCCATGAAGGTCTGTGTTCCAGAACCTATTGTTATGGGCTGACAATTGCCTCATAGGTGTGATCCTTCCATGAGGGTTAGAGTCGCCACCTCATCCCTTTAAACCCAAACACATATGAATTGCACAGGTTCTGAGGCTAATTTAGTGCAAATAAGGCACCAAGGGAGTTTAAATACCACCTTAATCAGCCACAGAACCTGTGTAAATAATACGTGTTCGGTTTTAAAGGTATGAGGTGGCAACCTTAATGAGGGTCCATGTTCCAGAACCTACTGTTATAGGGTGACAACTATTGCCTGGTTTTATCCTTCCATTAAGGTCCTTGTTCAGGAACCTATCTGTTATGGGGTGACAACTGTCTCCTAGTTGTGATCCTTTCATGAAGGTCCCTGTTCAGTACCTACCCTTATGGGGTGACAACTGTCTCTTGTCTGTGATCCTTCTATGAAGGTCCTTATTCAGGAACTTATTGTTATGGGGTGACAACTGTCTCCTAGTTGTGTCCTTCCTTGAAGGCCCTTGTTCAGGAACCTACTGTTATGAGTGACAACTGTCTACTGGTTATGATTCTTCCATGGAGGTCCTTGTTCAGGAACCTTTATGTTATACGCTGACAGCTGACTCCTAGATGTGATACTTCCATGATGATCCCTGTTCAAGAACAGCTATGGGATGACAACTGCCTCCTGGTTGTGTCCTTCCTTAAGGATTCTTGTTCAGGAACCCACTGTTATGGGTGAAAAGATGAAAAGATTTCCCACATACACAAAGCCATTCAAAGTTTGGATAAGCTGATTCATTTGCTGCATGCAGAGTAAGATGGCCACCCTCTTGCTTCTATTACAGGGCCTGACCATCAAACCGCTTGTCAAGTGGCTGAAAGTGAAAAGAAGAGACGAGCACAAGCCGACGTTAAATGAAGAATTACAGGAGCATGTAAGCCTTTCAGATCTTCGCCCCCCCCCCCAGCAGCTGTTGTACTTCCGTCCTTGGTAAATCATCCATGCCATCTAATTAGGTGTCCTCTTCCGACCACAAAGACCTGCTCATGTTTTCTGTGGTTTGGAGGAAAGAAAGGCCATGGATGGGGTGTGTAGCAGGGGGGAGTCATCACATTGGCATGGACGGGAGTTAAGTCTTCTGGCAGAGGGCATTTTAAAGAGGTGTTAAAGTGAATTTATAATTGAATTCATAAAGCTAAATAGACAGTTGGGATACAGTACATACGTATATGAGAGTGGCACCCCTATTAGAAAGCAGACTCAGACAATTTCAGTAGCTTCAGTAGGAAGTGACGTGAAATCACCCAAAGGGACACAGCAATAAATAAAAACTGACAGGGGCTCTAGAAATTCTCTACTTTATCCAAAACTGAAAAAAAAAAAAAGTTTGCTTATAGATACACTTTAAAGTGGAACATAAAGCAGATATCCCCCCCCCCCCTTTTTTTTTAAACCCCGGCCTACCTTGATGAGGGTTGTAACTATTTAAGATACTCACCTGCCCAGTGGATCCACCAGTTTCTTGCAGAGTCCTCCCCGAATTCTGCCCCGCTCAGTCACGCCCCGCCATCTTCTTTTGTGATATCATCTGGAGGCCCGTCAGCTCTTCTGGGTTCAGCTGCCGGGCCTTGAGATGACATGCTGAAAGGCCCCCCCCCTCCCCCCCCACTCCTTTGTCAATGGAGCACTCGGCAAAGAGAAGACAGTGCAGGTAATTTGCCCGGGGCAGGGGGGGTTGGGGGTGTCGCTGAACTTCTTTTCAGTAAAAAAAAAAGTGGAAAAGAAGTGCACTCCCCATGTAAAAGAGGGAAGGAGGGTTGGAGAGGAGGCAACTTGACTATGACTGAAGATCTGCTTTAACCCCTCCTAGATTACCCCCCCCCCCTTGCTTCTGTTCTGCACTGCCCATATTAAAAAAAAAAAGGCACATACGCAGATACGCCACCGGTCTTTTCCAGGCAGTTGGATGTCCATATTGCTATAGCGCCCCACTGCATTTGTGCGCATGCGCAACATGCTCCGCAACTTGCAATTTAGTAACGCACTGTAAACAAGGAAGAGGAAATTGGGACTTTAAATGAGGCTGTTGACTGGTAGAGGTTAATAGTATGTGGACATTTTTTATTAACATGAGTAATATAAATATAATGCAATAGTAAAAATCATGTAAAAAAAGTAATATCATATATGTACACATGCACGCATGGCATTGACATAAAAATAAATTCATACATATATACATGAATTTTGAATCCTATTAATATGGCCCTGGCCCCACACTTATTTTAACCCGTCCTTATCTGTTGCATGTAAGTACTCAGGACTGATGATCTTGTCCTTTCCTGTTGTGCTTATTTTATCATTAGGCTTGATTATATTTTGATTCTAGTAGATACCCTATAGCATCCGCTCCTGAGGAAGTGTTTTTTTTACACGAAACACGTCGGTAATTTAGGATGTAGCTATAAGCCTTAATAGGATTTATATCTAGATACATATTATTTATTAATGCAATGAATTAATTCAATCCGGTTTGTGCTGCCAAGCTAAATGACATGTGTACATACATGAATTTATATTATTTTATATTATTATCTAATTTTGCTATGTGCTGTTCATGTATATATCTATGAATTTTTTATGTCAATACCATTATTACTTTTTTATATGATTTTTACTATTGCATTGTATTTATATTACTCACGTTAATAAAAAAATGTCCACATACTATTAACCTCTACCAGTCAACAGCCTCATTTAAAGTCCCAAATTTTTATGTGCTTCATCTAAAGTCCCAAAACTCCCCACTTTTTTATTAGTAATCAGTGGTGCCCCGGGCCCTGGGCCCCGGCTGGAAGTCTGGAAGTGTTGCCTTGCAGCACAAAAACCCCCAAGAATTTGTAAAACAATTAAATACAAATTTCTAGGGTTTGTGAAGGAGGGAGGAGGAGGGGCAAATTAAGAAATTCTTCTATAGGCGATGATGTAACCTGTGTATACAACATAAAACCTAATTTTAGGGCTTCATCCTCTTGTTGAAGATTTTTTTTTTTTGAAACGTGAATTACGTGATTCTTATTCTTATAATACGTAATAATTATGGTGATTTTTTTTTTCCTGTCTCTTCGAGGCTTTTGATCATATCCTGGCAGCTGTAGAAGACATAGTCGGCCATCATGGTTATCACCACTGGAGGGATAAGTGAGTAAAATCCAAATTATTGAAACGATCATTAATCACATCTGAATATTGCAGATCCATAAAGCGGCATTAAAGCCAAAAGCAAAACATTTATTATATTGCAGCTTACCAATTCTTAGATGTGATGGCTGCATTCGTTTTCTTTCTCCTTTTTTTATCTGGTAATCCAGCCAGCAATTAGGCACAAGCTCTCCAACAAATGTAACAGTTACATGGATGAGACAAACCATTTAACACTGGCAGGGGTGTTGACAATATGCAGCTTTTGTTTATTCATGTAAAATCTTTATTTCCAGAAGGAAAAAAAAACTGCTGTAACTGCTTATAAAGTATTAGCTGGAGTTTGGTTCTAATTTATTAGCATCAGTGGCGTTGCTATGGGGGTGCGGGGGGGGCCCTCACCGGGTGACACATGACAGAGGGGTGACAGCGGGGACGCCGCTAAACACTGAACTTTGTTGCTTGTAGTGGAGCGGTGGGAGTGCGGCACTCAGCGGTGTCGGGGAGGCTGCCTGTAACACCCCTCAGTCAGGCTGATATCCCTGAGAATGGTGGGCGGAGCTGGGGGTGTGGCTGCCTCCTCCACTCCTCCCACAGGCTCCTTCACTATTACTGATTCCGCAGGTGAAGCCCCACCCATCTGCAGGCATGAAGCATGCGCTAAGAAAATGCAGTGCAGTGTCACTACATAGAGTCCTAACTTGCCCTATACCACCCTAACTTACCCTATACCACCCTAACTTACCCCAATACCACCCTAACTTGCCCTATACCACCCTAACTTGCCCTATACCACCCCAACCTGCCCTGTGCCACCCTAACTTGCCCTATACCACCCCAACCTGCCCTGTGACACCCTAACTTGCCCTATACCACCCCAACTTGGCCTGTGCCACCCCAACTTGCCCTATACCACCCCAACCTGCCCTGTACCACTTCAACCTGCCCTGTACCACCCCAACCTGCCCTGTACCACCTGATCCTGCCCTGTACCACCCCAACCTGCCCTTTACCACTCCAACCTGCCCTATACAACCTCAACCTGCCCTATACCACCCTAACCTGCCTTGTACCACCCTAACCTGCCTTATACCACACTAACCTCCCATATACCACCCCAACCTGCCCTATACCACCTCAACCTGCCCTATACCACCCCAACTTGCCACTATACCACCCTATACTACCCTAACATGCCACTATAATACCACTCTATACTATCATTTACAGGGGCCGGTTTGGGGTGCGTCCCGTGACCGTGTGCTGCCTGCAGAGTGCTGGACAGCCTAGACAGGAATGGGGGGTGGTGACACCATGTTTTACCGCACCAGGTGACACCAACCCTAGTGACTCCACTGATTAGCGTATCTAAATCTGCTAGTCCATCTAACACTCCCCTCCCCCCAGACTGACAATGCTGCTGACCACAGGTGTCTCTGCTGCTTCTTTATCCAGAGTGGGGGGCGCTCTAATACAGCAGGGGGTGTTACTGTCCAGATCACCAGGTGAAAACAGAGGGGGGGGGGGACTGATGCAGCCACCACATCTACTGATTGGTAAGCTGCAATATGTTACAGTTTTGGTTGTGGGTTCAACACCACTTTAACCTTTATTTCTCCTCTCATCATACAGGTGGGAACAGTTTGATAAGAAATATCTAAGCCAATGGCTGATGAGGAAATCCGCGTACCGGATCAAAGACGAAATCTGGGAGGTTTGCTACAAACTCAACATCCGCGATGCTTTAATTTTGGCAGACCAGGTATTGGCCTCACCACCTCCATCCTTTCTTAGCTGTGTGTTGTATTGTGTCAGGTACTCTTTGCAGCATGGGGTTGGGTGCAGGCCCGGTGCTAAACTACTTTGCGCCTTAGACAAGCCTAACACTTGGGGTGCCATTAGTCTTGCCTACGGGTGACGGGAGCCACGCGGGTGACGCGATCAGAGAGCGGACTCACCAGACTGCTATGTCTCCACCTCCCCAGCTGTGCCCGCCTCTTTCGCTGACCTCATGTTCGCCTCCTCCACCTCCCCAGCTGTGCCGGCCTCCTCTGCTTATCTCATGCCCGCCTCCTCCGCCTCCCCAGCTGTGCCCTCCTCCTTCGCTGACCTCATGCTCGCCTCCTCCGCCCCCCCAGCTGTGCCCGCCTTCTCCGCCGACCTCATGCCCGCCTCCCCAGCTGTGCCCGCCTCCTTCGCTGACCTCATGCTCGCCTCCTCTGCCTCCCCAGCTGTGCCCGCCTCCTCTGCCGACCTCATGCCCGCCTCCTCCCCCTCCCCAGCTGTGCCCGCCTCCTTCCTCGACCTCATGCTCGCCTCCTCCACCTCCCCATCTGTGCCCACCTCCTCCGCCAACCTCATGCCCGCCTCCCCAGCTGTGCCTGCCTCCTCCGCTGACCTCATGCCCGCCTCCCCAGCTGTGCCCGCCTCCTTCGCCGACCTCATGCTCGCCTCCGCCTCCCCAGCTGTGCCCGCCTCCTCCGCCGACCTCATGCCCGCCTCCTCCGCCTCCCCAGCTGTGCCCACCTCCTCCGCCAACCTCATGCCCGCCTCCCCAGCTGTGCCTGCCTCCTCCGCTGACCTCATGCCCGCCTCCCCAGCTGTGCCCGCCTCCTTCGCCGACCTCATGCTCGCCTCCGCCTCCCCAGCTGTGCCCGCCTCCTCCGCCGACCTCATGCCTGCCTCCTCCGCCTCCCCAGCTGTGCCCGCCTCCTTCATCGACCCCATGCTTGCCTCCCCCGCCTCCCCAGCTGTGCCCGCCTCCACCGTCCTCATGCCTGCTTCCCCAGCAGTGCCCGTCTCCTCTTCCGACCTCATGCCCGCCTCCCCCGCTTCCCCAGCTGTGCCCGCCTCCTCCGCCAACCTCATGCCCGCCTCCTCCACCTCGTGTTCCCCAGCCAGACTAACCGGGAAGTCAGCGGGCCGTGGCAGCAGTGTGTCCTAGACGGCTGCCTAGTTCCCCTAGTGGGAACGCCGGCCCTGGTTGGGTGACAAGGATCCCCTGCTGGTGTCCGTGTCCCTTCATATTTGTGGTACCCTGAAATATGTGACCAATGCTGCTTATCTTACTTTAGTCGTAGGGGAGTTACAATGTGCAGTATAAGTATATACCTTTCTTTGGATAACTGAATATTTAATGGGGTGCAAGTTTTCAAAAACGCTCATGGATGGCTTCCTACAAATAACTGTTTTGTGCTGGAGACCGCGCTGGATCAGTCAATGGTTGTGGGTGGGTGATAGTGTGGGCAAAGAGGAAAAAGGCCCTTCCAGTAGGTTGTGCCCAACCGTGAATGGCGGTGGTGGACCCTCTTTGGGAGGTTTGGGCTGCTTCCTTTCCGATAAGGCCTTATGGTGGATTCAGCAAAAAAGTCTTGGGTAGGATAGAAAGAGCTCCCGGTGTTCAGAAAACTTCAACTCTAATGTATGGCTCCCAAGATGTTTTATTAAAAATATAAACATGTACATCAAGCCAACGCGTTTAGGGGGAATTAACCCCCCCCCCCTTCTTCAGGGCTGTTGCTGTGAGATATTGGATGGGAATGGCCTGCCTCTGCATCCCTGTCTGGTACTTTGCCATTCTGCTTTCCGAGACCTTGTAATTAATATAGCATTTTGGGAGTAAAGAAAAGAAAGGCTAAAAAAGAAAACAAATGCAGCCATCACATCTAAGAATTGGTAAGCTGCAATATAAACAGTGTTATCAGCCCCTTTTCTTTTTTCTCTATGAACTACAGAGTACTTGAGAAAAGAGAAAAGAGAAATGAAAGCAGAGCTAAACTCTCTGAATCAGCATGGCTTATTTGTAATCCTTACACTGCTAGTATTAGTAAATAGATAAGGAATTTATATCATATTTACTTGTTTTAAACTTTTTTTTTTATTTCTTCAGTTACTTCCTGGTTTTTGGCCTAGGCCAAAATTATGTCATACGTCCCAGGAGTCTTCAGGAAGGGAGGAGGGGTTTATCTCAGCTAAGCACACTCTCCTTCCTGTGTTCTGTCAGAATTTGCGACCCGTCAGATTAGGTAATGAAAGTGACGTTCTGTCAGCTGGGCATGCATTCCACCGCTACCAGGTTTGCAAATCTGACGGAACACCTGCAGTCGGAAGAAGGCAGCGGACATCTTACTACACCCAGCTAGGGCTTGAATTTCACAGTATTTTTAGCAATAAAGTGAGCGGATATAAAGAAAATATAGTATATTGACATCTGTGATCCTGTTTGGATGTTTAAGGGGTTGTAAAGGCGTGTTTTTTTTCACCTTAATGCATCATATGCATTAAGGTGAAAAAACACCTTGCAGTCATCGGCCCCCTAGCCCCAGCCCCCCCCAATTTACTTACCTGAGCCCTGAATTTCCCCGCCGACCCTCTCTCTACGGGTTCCTGGCTCTTGATTGGATAGCTCGATAGCAACACAGTCATTGGCTCCCGCTGCTGTCAATCAAATCCAATGACGCGGGTGCCGGGGAGCGGGGCCGAGTCCTGCATTCGGCCTCTGTGGACGCCGAATGCTGGACTCGGGAGCGCGCCCGCAAGGCAACCCCCTCGGGAGAGCGCTTCTCCAAGGGGGTTATCTAATGCGGGGAGGAGCTGTCGGGGGACCCCAGAAATGGATGTTCGGGGCCACTCTGTGCAAAATGAGCTGCACAGTGGAGTGGAGGTAAGTATGACATGTTTGCTATTTAAAAAATAAAACAAGGTTTAGCGCTGAGCAGTGTGGGGGTGTACCAACATGGCCTCCGCCACCTTCCTACTGCTGGAGTCCAGCTTCTTGTAACATCCAAACAGCATCACAGATGTTAAAGGGGTTGTAAAGGTAAAAGTTTTTTCACTTTAATGCATTAAGGTGAAAAAACATCCGACAATACCGCCCCCCCCCCCCCCCCCCGTTTTACTTACCTGACCCCTCGAAAGTCTGGTGCTCGCCCCCGACATCCTCTTCGCCGCTCAGCCTGGCCCTTGATTGGTTACAGTGGATGGATTGAAAGCAGCGCAGCCATTGGCCCGCGCTGCTGTCAATCACATCTAATGATGCGGCGCGCCAGGGGTGCGGGGCCGAGTGATACAGTGAGCAGCTATGGCCGCCGGCTGTATCATGGGAGCGTGCCCGCAAGCACTCAACACCTTGCGAGGGAGCTAGCATGAAGGTGTTGAGTCCTTGCGGGAGGGGGGGGCCAAAACAGCCGCCGAGGGACCCCAGAAGACCAGGTTCGGGGCCACTCTGTGCAAAACGAGCTGCACGGTGGAGGTAAGTAAGTATAACATGTTTGTTATTTAAAAAAAAAATATATATATATATTTAGTGATCCTTTAACATACTATATTTATTTATATACGCTCACTTCATTGCTAAAATTACTCTGAAACTCAAGACGTAGCTGGGTGTACTAAGATATCCGCTGCCGCCTTCTTCTGACTGCAGATGTTCTGTCAGATGGGCAAACCTGGTAGCGGTGGAACGCATGCGGTCACTTCCGTTACCTAATCTGACGGGTGGCGGAATCTGACGGAACACCTGCATGCCTGAGCTAAGGGCAGATGGATTCCAGGAAGTAAATGCTACATGAATCTATCTGCCCTTACTTAAGATGTCCGCAGCTAGAAACGCTAGAGGGGGGGGGGGGGGGTTCAGAGTGCTTTCTCAAATTTTCAATATGTGGTCCTCAGATAAAGTAGAGTTGTGCTGAAATGCAGTCACCACATCTAAGGACGGGTAAGCTGCGATATATCACATTTTTGTTCCTGGGTTAGGGATGGAGTGAACCAGTCTTTGGAAGCTCTAATGAAAACACTGGGGATTTGTGGTGATTCGGGGAAGACGGGGGGGGACTGTGCAGTCAGCAGAGCTGTCATGTCCACACCAGGCAGGATGACAGATTATTAATCTCACAGCTGTGGACCAGAGACGTCGCCGGCCGCAGCTCCATCCATAGGAGCAGAAATAGATATCCGGCATCGCTATAGACCATGAGTCAGGCTGGGATCGGCCTGGCAGCTGGAGGAACCTTTTTAGAAAGCACTGATGGAGCACATATGATTGTTCTCATTTCCTCCTCTACTCCAACATCCTCCAAACCTCTCCCGCTTAGATGGTTTTAAGAAGTATAAGGCTCAGAAAAACAATATACACTATATTACCAAAAGTATTGGGACGCCTGCCTTTACACGCACATGAATTTTAATGGCATCCCAGTCTTCGCCCGTAGGGTTCAATATTGAGTTGGCCCACCCTCTGCAGCTATAACAGCTTCAACTCTTCTGGGAAGGCCGTCCACAAGGCTTAGGAGTGTGTCTATGGGAAAGTTTGACCATTCTTCCAGAAAGGCATTTGTGAGGTCAGGCACTGATGTTGGAGACAAGGTCTCTGCTCTAATTCATCCCACAGGTGTTCTATCGGGTTGAGGTCAGGACTCTGTGCAGGCCAGTCAGGTTCCTCCACCTCAAACTCCCTCATCCATGTCTTGCTTTGTGCACTGGTGCTCAGTCATGTTGGAACAGGAAGGGGCAATTTCCAAACTGTTCCCACAAAGTTGAGAGCATGAAATTGTCCAAAATGTCTTCGTATGCTGATGCCTTAAGAGTTCCTTTAAATGGAAGTAAGGGGCCAAGCCCAACCCCTGAAAAACAACCCCCCCACCATAATACCCCCTCCACCAAATGATTTGGACCAGTGCACAAAGCAAGGTCCATAACGAAACAGATGAGCGAGTTTGGGGTTGAGGAACTTGTCTGCCCTGCACAGAGTCCTGACCTCAACCCGATAGAACACCTTTGGGATGAATTAGAGCGGACACTGGGAGCCAGGCCTTCTCATCCAACATCAGTGCCTGACCTCACAAATGTGCTTCTGGAAGAATGGTCAAACATTCCCATAGACACACTCCTAAACCTTGTGGACAGCCTTCCCAGAAGAGTAGAAGCTGTTATAGCTGCAAAGGGTGGGCCAACTCAATATTGAACCCTACGGACTAAGACTGGGATGTAAATATTTGGTGATCAGCGTATAAATTAACAGCAGAAAATGAAGAACATCATAATCTCGACGCGTTTCGTAAAGCATACTTCACTTTATCAGGAGTCTGATGTTGCTAACAGGGTTTAGCTGTTCATGGGGATAACTGGTCCTCTAATCATTGTGATCACTGGTCTTCTAATCTTTGTGATCACTGGTCTTCTAATTATTAGGGTCACTGGTCTTCTAATCATTGTGGTCACTGGTCCTCTAATCATTGTGGTCACTGGTCCTCTAATCATTGTGGTCACTGGTCTTCTAATTATTGTGGTCACTGGTCCTCTAATCATTGTGGTCAAAGGTCCTCTAATCATTGTGATCACTGGTCTACTAATCATTGTGGTCACTGGTCTACTAATCATTGTGATCACCGGTCCTCTAATCATTGCGATCACTGGTCCTCTAATCATTGTGGTCACTGGTCTACTAATCATTGTGATCACTGGTCTACTAATCATTGTGGTCACTGGTCCTCTAATCATTGTGGTCACTGGTCCTCTAATCATTGTGGTCACTGGTCTTCTAATTATTGTGGTCACTGGTCCTCTAATCATTGTGGTCAAAGGTCCTCTAATCATTGTGGTCAAAGGTCCTCTAATCATTGTGATCACTGGTCCTCTAATCATTGTGGTCACTGGTCCTCTAATCATTGTGGTCACTGGTCTTCTAATTATTGTGGTCACTGGTCCTCTAATCATTGTGGTCAAAGGTCCTCTAATCATTGTGGTCAAAGGTCCTCTAATCATTGTGGTCACTGGTCCTCTAATCATTGTGGTCACTGGTCTACTAATTATTGTGGTCACTGGTCTACTAATTATTGTGGTCACTGGTCTTCTAATTATTGTGGTCACTGGTCCTCTAATCATTGTGGTCACTGGTCTTCTAATTATTGTGGTCACTGGTCCTCTAATCATTGTGGTCAAAGGTCCTCTAATCATTGTGGTCAAAGGTCCTCTAATCATTGTGGTCAAAGGTCCTCTAATCATTGTGGTCACTGGTCCTCTAATCATTGTGGTCACTGGTCTACTAATTATTGTGGTCACTGGTCTTCTAATTATTGTGGTCACTGGTCCTCTAATCATTGTGGTCACTGGTCTTCTAATTATTGTGGTCACTGGTCCTCTAATCATTGTGGTCAAAGGTCCTCTAATCATTGTGGTCAAAGGTCCTCTAATCATTGTGATCACTGGTCCTCTAATCATTGTGGTCAAAGGTCCTCAAATCATTGTGGTCACTGGTCCTCTAGTCATTGTGGTCACTGGTCTACTAATCATTTTGGTCACTGGTCCTCTAATCATTGTGGTCACTGGTCTTCTAATTATTATGGTCACTGGTCTTCTAATCAGTGTGGTCACTGTTCTTCTAATTATTGTGGTCACTGTTCTTCTAATTATTGTGGTCACTGGTCCACTAATCATTGTGATCACTGGTCCACTAATCGTGGTCACTGGTCCTCTAATCATTGTGGCCACTGGTCCTCTAATCATTGTGGCCACTGGTCCACAAAAGATGAAAATTGATATTTACAATGTCACAAAAAAGACCCACATCGGGGGGTGTCTATCCCGGGGACTGTGGAGAAAGATGAATAGGCCCTCTGATAAATCAGGGGGGGGCAATGAGGGACAGCGAGCAGGACAAGGCCAAGGCAGGAACCCAGTGAAGTCATCCACTTGTCCTCACACTTCTAATTCTAGTCTCTTTTCCTATAGGGTGGTCACATACTGTCCCCTGACAGGCTCTCTCTGCCATCAATGCCAAGCCGTGCCTCCATGTCTGAGACCTCCGTGACCAACCTCCTGTAAGTTGGAATTCTATTTTATTGGGGTGCAGTGTATTTTGGAAGGTTTAGAACCCACATTTTTATTGCCTTTTCTTTGCTTGGGAGATTCACTCTCTTTTTGCCCTGCTGATCATTGTCCCTGGGATTGAAAGTAATGGAAAACGAAACATTTTGAGTTGCCACCACAACAGGAATAGAAAGAAACTTTCCCAGAGGGGACACCTGTTCTGGTGACAACTGTGTAAGAAGTAGACATGTGCAATTCGTTTAGTTTCAATTAGTTTTTTAACAAAATTTTGACAAATTTGTTATTTCTGAAATTTCCAAATTTCAGAATTTTTCAATTTCCGAAATTACGAATTTCCGAATTTTCACATTTCCAAATTTCGAATTTCTGAATTTTCAAATTTCAGAATTTCAGAATTTTTGGATTCTCGGAATTCGAAAATTCGGAATTCAAAAATTCGAAAATCCAAAGATTCGAAAATCTGAAAAAAAGAAAGAAAATCAGTAAAGTTCGAAATAATAACTAACTACTAAATTATAGGTATTGGAATTTACATTCAAATTTGGCTGTTTGTGAATGTAACAAGTACAAATTTATCTGAAGTTACGAATTATCTGAAATATCGAATGCCACATCTAAACGAATGGAACGTAACGATCTAATAATAATAAATAATAATAAAAACTTTTTATTATTATTTATTAATTTGTTCCATTCCATTTGTTTAGATGCAGCATTCATTATTTCGGATAATTGATAGCTTCAGATAAATTTGTATTCATTACGTTCACAAACAGCCAAATTTGAAAGGAAATTCCAATACCTATAATTTAGTAGTTAGTTATTATTTCAAATTTTACTGATTTTCTTTCTTTTTTTTCAGATTTTTACATTTTCGGATTTTTGAATTTCCGAATTCCAAAAATTCGGAAATTTGAAAATTCTAAATTTGGAAATCCGAAATTCAGAAATTTGGAAATCCAGAAATTCGGAAATCCGGAAATTCGGAAATTTGGAAATCTGAGAATTCAAAAATCCAGAAATTCGAAAATCCGAAAATTTGGAAATCCAAAAATTCGAAAATCCAGAAATTCGGAAATCTGAAAATTCGAAATTTGGAAATCTGAAAATTCGGAAATCCAGAAATTTGGAAATTCGAAAATTCAGAAATCCGAAAATTTGAAATGTGGAAATCTGAAAATTCGAAATTTGAAAATTCGGAAATTTGGAAGTTTGAAAATTCGAATTTTTAAATTTCCGAATTATGAATTTTCGAATTTCCGAAAAAAGCAAAAAAATCGAATGAAACGAAAATGAACACATTTTTTGTCAGTGCGCATGTCTAGTAAGAAGGGATTTACCTTACTTGGGAGAGGTTGGGAAGGGAAATCTTTTGGGTTGGAAGCAGATTGCAAAAAAAAAACAGATGGGTGTACTCCATCCAAAATAGGGAGTTTGCATATACTTTAAAGTGAACTTCACTCTACCAATCAACATTGATTATTTTAAATCCTCCTGCTGCTAGCATTAGTAAATAGATAGGAAAGTATATCATATCTTCTTGTTTTAAACAAATTTTTTTTTTTGGAGGAGGGGACAGAAGATTCGTAGATTGCCACACAACATACAAAATAAAAAATCCATAACCAAAAGGTCAAAACAATTGGTAGATAGACAAATAGGCAGCTGAAGTGGTTTGCTCAAATGCTTCCTGTAAAACTTGACCTTGCCCTCTCCTAGGCTTCCCTACTGAGCCACTAATATGGCAGTCAATCACACAGACCAATGAGGTGGTTGGAGGGGTGGGGCCAAGCTTGACCTTAGAGGAAAAGTCAATATTGGAAAACAAACATCGGCTTCCTATATTGTCCGGATCAGGTGGTCCTTTTTTGATCTGTGGTTTGCACTGAGGGAAACCTCTGCACCGTTTTAATTGACCGATTTTAAGCCAGGATTAACGTTTGTGTATAGGCTGGTTACATCCATTGTTTTTATTCTGTCATCAGTACTCTTCTTTTTTGTTATCTTCTTTCTGCTTCTCACCCCTCAGCAGGGAGAATGGAAGCAAGGCGTGTCTGGACCTGCAGGCCATAGACACAGTGCGCAGTGGGCGGGACAGGGAGGACGCGGTCATGCACCATGTGCTGAGGGGGAGCCTCTACAAGCCACGGCGCATGGTAAGACCCTACTAAATGGAATCTATTGTCCTTTAACAAGATGCTTCCACATTCATAGAACAATCTAAAAGACCTGCAGAGCAACGCAGTTCCTGCACTTGTATGTAATGGCAAGGGTTGGTGGGGTGTGCTTGAGGGTCTGTTGTTGCTGGCTGTTGGGGGATCTAATGTTGCGGGGGGGGATATTGATTGTTGCAGGGGGTCTATTTTTGCTGGGAGGGTCTTATGTTGCTGGAAGGGATCTATTGTTGAGGGAGGGGTCTAATATTGCTGGCTGCTGGAGGGTCTATTGATGCTGGCTACCGGGAGATCTATTGTTGCTGGGGTAGATCTGTTGTTACTGGGGGGGGGATTTTTTTTTATTGTGTTGCAGGTAGGGTTGCCACCTTTTTTTTCAAGCCAAACCCAAACACTTTAGCGGCCTGGGACACCTTTGGGTGCCCCAAGGAGAGTAGTAGTAATGCGGTGCACATAGCGTGCCGCAGCAAACAGTGGGTGTGGCCAAATTGCTCTTGCTGACATCACTGGCCTGCCCCCCCCCACCCAGTGATGCTAAGCCTGCCGCCCGCCGCTCCTGGATGGCAGTAGGTTTGTGTGTGACTATCTTGGTTACTTGGGGAGCTACAGCCCGGTCTGAATCACATGATTCAAAACCCGGACAGGTGGCAACCCTAGTTACAAGGGGGGGTCTATTTTTGTTGGGGGATCTATTGTTGTTGAGGGTGCCTATTGTTACTGGCAGGAGGGAATTTATTTTATTGGTTTCTTGTTATCATTAACAAGTTCCATACAAATCCATCACAAAATGAATAGTTCTGTATTCTCTAAAAGGGGCAGTACTGGTAGGTGGGCATGGGGTGGCACCAAGGGAATGTGCTTGGAGGTGGGTAGGGGGCAGGAACAAGGGGGCATTCAGAAAGGGGAAGTACTTGCACCTATTCTCTGATAAATTCTCAGATTTATCCCTGAGGAGGCCTAATGGGGGGGCAGGTTGGCACACATTGCACAGACCACTGTTCACTATCAGGAAACAGGCCTGGATCTAGGAAAATGATGCCCAGCCAACGCATGTAGACAGGAAGTGGCTTAAAAAAAAAAAAAAAAGGTGAAAATTGTGTTTAAAAAGAAATGGTGGCTGCTTATGATATTCTAGCAAACTAAACGTCAACCAGTTATGGGTTTTATCTTCAATGTAGATATCTGTCATTGGTCTCAAGTCACAAAAACTTCAACGCCAGCCTTAGGCACTCTGTGTTCAGCCATGTGATTGTAATTTTTTTGAAATTTCATCGGACTCAACTGGAAATAATGGTCACGTTTTTTTTTGAAAATAGGGACGCTTATACCAGTGTGTTAGCTTCGTGAATTGAGCCCGTTGTCTGTAACTCTTGCAGTGCAAGTCAAGCTACAGTCGCCATTTTATGACCCAGGATGAGCAGGAGCGCCAGGAGAAGGAGGTCTTCCAGCAAAACATGAAGCGGAGGCTGGAATCGTTCAAATCCACCAAACACAACACCTGCGCGTCCAAGTCCCGGGTCAAAAAAGATGGCCGCAAGAAGGTATGGAAGCTTCTGAAAGAAGAGCTGACCGTATGCATGACCCATCCCGTTCTTTCGATCATTCTCTTAACTAAGATAACCTATCAAGACATAGGCTCCCGTTTGCTGACCTCTCCTTCTGAAAGGGCTGGGTGCCTGGTCCACTGGCTTTGATACTTGCACATTTGGACCTCCGATTGTTCTCTGATCTCTTACTTTTTCCAAGTCGGAGAATCAAAAGGTATTTAAAGCCAGTGTGGCAGCATAACAGCCAAGCAACCAGCACTTCCAGAAGGTCAGCAGTAGCAGACCCCATAAAGAAGAGGCACCCAGTAAAAAAACGATGTTTTATAATCAGCGGCATCCCTCTCAATGTGGCACCCCCCCCACATGCAGCCCCCCCCCCCCAGTTTTAGCCCTGATGCCGCCCCCACTGCCCCACCTGTCTAGGTGTGACAGGTAGGCACGAGCCCCTCTCAGTGCGGCCCCTGGGTATATACCCTCTCCGCTCCCTAGTTTCGACCCTGTTTATACTTACCTTTCTGGGCCCCATGGTGCAAGAAATCTTGGCTTTCTATTTTATTTCTTTTTGTTTTTTTAAATATGTCTATTGGGTTTTTCCGACAAAAGAAAGGGAAAAACATATCACAATTGAACACGACCAGTATCAATTGTCTCTCATATTCAGACGTACTATACCAATACAATGAAGGTTACGTGGAGGGCACCACAAATAGCATATGATACCACAGGATAAAAGTCATACAAAAATGTTAAAGTGATTGTAAAGCTTTGTTTTTTTTATAAATAACAATTTCTGCCTATCACTGACACTATTATTCTTTTTCACCATCTGTAATGTGGTTATTCTTTCCAATGACCACAATTGTAAGGGGAATTCTTCCTCAACCAAGGTTCCATTAAAAGCCTGCAGCAGACTGATAATTTCAGCTTAGGCAGCGTCACAGGACTGGAGCTCCAGGATGGCTTTTTAAGAATAAAAGTTGGAGCTTTTTTGAAAATGATTATCTTGTTGCTCTTTGTCATCTGAATCTCTATATAAATCGTGTATAATAATAATAATATATCAGGGTTTCACAAATAGGGTTCCTCCAGAGGTTGCTAGGGGTTCCTTGCGCAATAAGAGTTTTCTGACTCTCAGATAAGTTCCCACTGACACCATTGATCTTTTTTGCTTTCCGTAAAGGGATCATTCTTCTCAATGACCACACGTGTAAGGAGCATTTTTCCTCAACTAGGGTTCCTCCAGAGGTTGCTAGGGGGTTCCTGAGCAATGAGTACTTTCTGCCTATCAGGTATGTTCCCACTGACACCTTTGATCTTTTTCACCATCTGTAAGGTGGTAATTCTTCCCAATGACCACAGGTGTAAGGGACATTCTTCCTCAACCAAGGTTGAATAGAAAGCCTGCAGCAGACTGATGACATTATCTCAGCCTAGGCACCGTCAAGGGACTGGAGCTCCATGATAGCTTTTTAACAATAAAAGGTGAAGCATTTTTGAAAGTGATCATCTTGTTGGTCCATATCAGGGTTTCTCAACTAGGGTTCCCCCAGAGGTTGCTAGGGGTTCCTTGAGCAATAAGAAATTTCTGACTGTCAGATATTTTCTCACTGACACCATTTTTTTTTTTTTTACTACTAGTAAAGGGGTAATTCTTCCCAATGACCACAAGTGTAAGGAACATTCTTCCTCAACTAGGATCCCTTCTAGAGGTTGCTAGGGCTTCCTTGAGCAATTTCTGACTCTCAGATAAGTTCTCACTGACACCGTTGATCTTTTTGCTATCTGTAAGGGGGTAATTCTTCCTAACGACCACAAGTGTAATCAGAGCCGTCTTTAATATTGATTGGACCCTGGGCAAAAGTTTTCTTGGGCCCCCCCCCCCCCACCCCACATACAATTTCACTCTCCACCTGCTCTGAGACATACAATAAATAGCAGCTAGACTTACAATCAGTTTACTGTGTCAGATCAGGCAGCGATTGTGATTGGTTGCCAGAGGTTACAGCATATCATTACGTCTTACTGACTGGTTGCTAGAGGTTACAGCACACATTACGGCTCACTGATTAGTTGCTAGAGGTTGTAGCACATCTTCTCATCACTGCAGTGGAGCATGATATACATATGAATGCTGCCTTTATTTACATATCAATGCCATCGGCCTCAGCTGTTTACATATGAATGCCGGTCATTTACATGTAAACACAGGGTCTGCAGGTGAGTCCTCTGTACACAACAATAGGACAAAGCTGGGCAGCATTAGTAGCAGCACTTCACAGTGAGCTATCGGGACACAGCACAGGACTAAAACTTCAAAGGACAAGGGAATTTAAACCGGGATAGTTGGCAAGTATGAGGTAGCTGCTTTGGGCCCCACAACAATGACAGGGCCCAGGGCAGCTGCCCCTTTTGCCCTGCCTTAAAGACGGCCCTGAGTGTAATGCCGCGTACACACGAGCAGATTTTTCGACTGGACTGGTCCGACGGACAATTCGTCCGTGAGTGGGTTTCATCGGACCTGCAGCGGACTTTTTCGGTTGAAAATCTGACGGACTTTAGATATGGAACATGTTTCAAATCTTTCCGACGGACTCGAGTCCGGGCAAAAAGTCCGCTCGCCTGTATGCTAGTGCGACGGACAAAAACCGACGCTAGGGCAGCTATTGGCTACTGGCTATCAACTTCCTTATTTTAGTCCGGTCGTACGTCATCACGGACTAATCTGTCGGACTTTGGTGTGATTGTGTGTAGGCAAGTCCGTTCGTTGGGAAAGTCCGTCGAAAGTCAGTCGGATAGACCGTTGGACCAGTCCGGTCGAAAAGTCCGTCCGTGTGTACGCTGCATAAGGAGCATTCCTCCCCAACCAAGGTTCCACAGAACCCTAGGGTTCCTCCAGAGGTTGCTAAGGGGTCCTTGAGCAATGCGCAATTTCTGCCTCTCAGGTAAGTTCCCACTGACACCATTGACCTTTTTAGCTATCTGTGAGGGGGTAAATAATCCCAATGACCACAAGTGTGAGGAGCGTTCTTCCCACTGACCGTCCAACTAATGTATTATGAGTTGTAGAAACAGTCATTTTTAGCAGGGGTTCCCTGACCGGAAAGTTATTTTAGGGGTTCCTCTGTGTTGAAACGGTTGAGAAAGGTTGCCCTATATTGTGACAGGCCAAGAATATCTTTTGCAGGTATTACAGGTCCTCTTTATTGATTGGCCTTATGCTAATCCAATTCTCTGATCTGATAATACTTCTTTTTCTTATTTTCAGTTGTGTGAATGTTATAATAGGATGCTGAGTACATTCCGTTTTATAAAGGGCTTTAATGTATTTTGGCAGAAGGACGCATTATGCTGTACGAATGCCGTTTCCAAGACGACCTTCTGGATAGCGGAGACGTCTGCGATGTATTTATTTACAAGCTTGTCCTATTTACGTAATTGTTCCATACTGAGCCCTGCCGCTCGGTTTGTTAGCAAACGGTAATTTAATCCACAGATGGTTATCCAGTCGGATTCATGTCAACATTTTTATCCACTTCTCAGTGAGTAACTGAAAGGAAAACCTCAGGGTAACCAGCAAAATGGAATCTTTAGGACCAGCCAAGAGCTACATATAACTGGATAGTATTTAATTTGCCTTCATTGCAGATAATTTCAATTTCACATCCTTTAATGTTTAACCGTCTACTGGCTCTGCTCTGTGATCTTCCACTAAAATAAAATGAGCTTATGACAAAAAAAAAAATAATAATTATAGGTTACAGTTAGTGAAAACGTAATGAAAAAATGATCAGTACGTCCAGAGATATAGGCAGCTATAGTTATATGAGGATCTTGTCTTTTCCCTGCCTCCTGAGCCTTGCTATTGGTCAGTGGGGAAACCCATCACAATAAAAGACCAATAAAGAGGCAGAAGACTTGAGGTTAGAGATGCGCCCGACAGAAAAAATTGTTTTGTCTCAGATTCATTCCTTAAGTAAATCTTTTTATTTTGTCAGATTTGTTATATTAGATCGATTCGTTTCTTATAGCCAGATTTGTTTTGTATATTCGTTGTTCTGAATCGATTTGTATTTTCGAAAGTTATTGCAGAAGATTGGCTACAGTGTCATCGCTAGGGGGTGGCTTTTGGGGCTATAGCCCCGAATCTGGAGTCCATAGCCCCGAGTCTCTGCAGGGGTCCCCAAGGGGAGGGGAGGCTCTCTGGGGACCCTGATGTTAGTGGGGGGGGGGTCTCTGGGGACCCTGATGCAAGGGAGAGGCTCTCTGGGGACCCTGATGAAAGGGGGGCTCTCTGGGGACCCTAATGAAAGGGGGGCTCTTTTGGTACAATGATGTAAGTGGGGGGCTCTCTGGGGACCCTGATGTAAGGAGGAGGCTCTCTGGGGTCTCTGATGTAAGGAGGAGGCTCTCTGGGGAAACTGATGTAAGGGGGGGCTCTCTAGGGACCCTAATGTAAGTGGGGCTCTCTGGGAACAATGATGTAAGTGGGGGGCTCTCTGGGGACCCTGATGCAAGGGGGAGGCTCTCTGGGGACTCTGATGTATGGAGGAGGCTCTCTGGGGACCCTGATGTAAGGGGGGCTCTCTGGGGACCCTGATATAAGTGGGGGGCTCTCTGGGGATATATACACACACACGTATATTACTGTATATACGTGTGTGTGCCCGCCCAAGCGTATTACTTCCTTTACTACGCTGCTATGGGCTCTAGCCCCAGATCTTTTGTAGACCTAGCAACGCCCCTGATTGGCTTTATATGTTTGGTATTTTTCGGGAGATTACTTATGTACTCTGAGTCTTCCCTGCTAGTCCAACCCATAAAGAGAAATGGAATGAGCTGATTGGACCATATCTACTGGAGTTGTGTGCATCCAAAAGTAACTACTGGAACAAAACTAAGACTAATTCAGAGATTCTGATGGATCCACCTCCATCTGACCCAAACACAATAAGTAGGAATCATCTTATTTCACTTTTATACCATACTGTATTCCAGGGGTGGCCTTAGCACTTCCACCGCCCTCCCTATCCATGTGCCCGGCCCCTTTCAGGACGCCGGGCATATGAGTTCCTATGGCGGGGGTGTGTTTTTTGAAGCACCTGATTAGAGCCAGAGGCTCTAACAGGCTTCAAAATAGGGTGGGCCTCGGAGTGCAGAGAGTGCGCTCCCCGATCCCACCCAATTGTGTGACCATAGCGAATGAATTTTCACTATTTTCACACTACAGTTACTCCCCACCAATCGGGAGGCAGGTCAGTGAGACCAGGCTCTCAATTGGCCAAAGCGCCAGACGATCCTTTTGCTGTGGAAGAGGAGACACGCTGGAGCCCGACCCGCCGCTGCCAGCAGCATAGTAAGTGCATAGTAAGTGCCTGCCCCTGTCGCGGGGGGGGGGGGGGTGTGCATCAGTGCCGCGCTGCCCGGAAGGGGGGTAGTGCTGGTTGTTTGCCTCCCCCCCAGAAGAAAAGCCCACCAGCCGCCACTTCTCTATTCATTGCAATATGTTTCCATTTCATATGTAGCACATTTTTTATAATAATGAAAAATGTTACTGCAAAAAGAATTGGCTGATTATCCTAAAGTCAAAGACTACCGCGCTGATTTCATTTGAACAAAACAAATGAATCCCAATTAATACCTATTCATTCGTTATCTTGTTGAGTAGAATTAATTTCCCCATTCCCAACTGACACCTACAAATGAAACGAATGGTTCCACCCCAATTCAAAAAGAATCTTATTAGAATATTCACGCTACACTCTCTAGAATAAAAACAATTGGATCCAAATCAATGTGGATCCTTCATTATGTCTTTACGTTATTTCGGATTCTTCCAACATTGAAAAAAAAGCCCAAATTATCGCATGTCATCTGATTGAATGTAATTGAATTTGTTGTTTTTTTGTCTTATTTTGGATTTGTTTAAATTCATTACTATTGTGTTTGGGAGATTCGGATACATCCGAATCTCTGAATAACAAAAATGTCATCCAAAAAGGAATTGCACATGTCTACTTGAGGTCAATGGTGGCTTTTATTGGGAAAATTGTGATTTACTTGTAACTTTAGCTGTCTATATTTAGTGATCCACTCATGATTTTGACGTGTGGTTTTCACCAGTGTGTCACGAGGGCCACGTACCTGAGGTGAGACTGAAGTAGTGGGGAGGCCTCCCTTGCACCTCGGGTCCTTGAAGCCTCTGGAGATGGAGACAGAGACTTGGTGGACACCGAGTGGCAGGGGTGCCAGGGGTGCGGAGCACCCTGCAAGCCTTAGTCCAAGATCCGAGCCGAGGTCAAGTCCAGTTTGGCAACGAAGTATAGAAGGGTTAATCAGAAGAAGAATGGTCGAGATCTAAGCCGGGGTCAGTTCCAATCTGACAGCTGAGTACAAAAAGGGGCAAAGAAGTAGAATGGTCAAGGTACAAATCCGAGGTCAATGGCAAGCAGCAATCAAGAGTAGTCGTATAGGTTTCCAGGTCACAACAAGTTCAGACAGATCACACACTAGCACAGGAACAAGGAGGGACTGAAGATAATCCAGCAATTTGGCAGCGTCTGGGCGGCGCTTATATAGGGAAGTTTGAGGTCACTTCCTGTGTGCCTCCAGGGCATTTTCCCGTCTTTTTCCATCAGGTTGAGGTCACTTCCTGTGCACCTCCTGGGCATTTTCCCGCCTTTTTCCATCAGGTCTTCTGCGCAGGTGTGGGTTGGCTCACTGAGGCATCTTTGGCGCATGCTCAGTTGGCACAGATTTTCTCTACGCATGCACCAACGTGCCATTGGTGCATGCGTAGTAAGCCCTGGACTCTTACACAGTGGCAGACAGTCAACAAAAGGGCCCATGTGGAATTATTGGACCCCCAACATTAGTACAACCATTCAATTGTATGGGCTTGAGACGAGCCTATATAATCAGAAGACAGGTCCTTGAGACCCATCTTACTATAACTGCAGTATTCCTTCCCTCTATTTGCTGCCAACACCTTACCCTACAGAGAACATGGGGGGAGATTTACTAAAACTGGAGCACTCAGAATCTGGTGGCAGCCAATTAGCTTTTACCAGCTTATTCAAATTAAGCTTTGTCAAAAAAAAAGAAAAAACCTGGAAGCTGATTGGTTTCTATGCAGAGCTGCACCAGATTTTACAGTTTTTGTAAATAACCCCATTGTGTCCTCCTCTGGTACTGAAAAACTCTAACAAGCTGGAGCAGTTCTAGGAAAGTTAAGCTGGCGATACGCAAGTAGATTTCCATTCAAAATTTTCTTCTAAGAACATCATACCTCCCAACATTTTGAGATGGGAATGAGGGACACCTACTAGCAAACGTATGTAGGCATGGGACACACCCCCTTCCACACCCCCTTAAAGGAGAATTAACCAAAAAAAAAGGTTAATTAAATCCACAAGAGCTTTTTTTTTACCACTACTATTCCTTTATATTGGCTTTAAAAATTTACAAATGCAGCCATTTAGAATTTGGATGAAAGGTTCAGCACTGGGAAACACTTTCTGAAAGATAAAAAGTGCATTTTATATACAACTATATGGATCAGACAAAAATGAGGGACAAATCCGGGGGAAAGAGGGACAGAGGGACCTTACTCCAAATCAGGGACAGTCCCTTGATATCAGGGACAGTTGGGAGCTATGAGAACACTCATTCAATTATCATATCACTAGTGGGGTCAAATTGACGTTCGCATTCAAGCTTAGTGACGAGAATATATGAAGAAGCAGGGGGGCAAATTTTTTTCTCAAATGAACAAATCTCCACCATTATTGGATTTCGTTCAGCAAAGTCTATTTGTTCTGAATTTGAATGCTAAAAGCAAATAACATTTTGAAGCAGTTGGTCAGAGGTGCACCGGGAACTGCCTCTGGACCCTACTCTAGAAGAGATGGGGGACCTGATGGCTACAGAGAGGGGCACGTGGGACAAATGTTTGAAAAAAATGGTTTTGCTGGCATGACTTTTCCTATTCAACTGAATATACAAAAAAAAAAAAAGATACAGAAGAACCGACTGTAGGCATTCTGATTCTTATGGTGGAGGAGGCCAGATCAAATTGCAAAAAGCCTTTTAGGCCAAGCCAGGTGTTCTCTGGAGTGAGGGAGGCTATCCCCCTGGAGAACCTGGGAAAAGTTTATCCAAGCCAGAGATGACTGCAACGATCCTGACTCTGGAAGGCTAACTGTAAGGAGCAGTGAGCTATATACACACGGCCCAAGGCTGATCAGGACCCTCTGAGTAGGGTTGCCACCTCATCCCTTTAAAACCGAACACATATTAATTACACAGGTTCTGTGGCTGATGAAGGTAGCGATTAAACTCACTTGGTGCCTTATCTGCCTTAATTTGGCCTTAGAGAACCTTTTTTATTCATAATAATAGAGGGACCTCTGCGCTACTATAATGTGAAAATGTGAGAGTGTGTGTAATGCAACAAAATCTAATGGTTTACACCAATCTACCAATGGGAAATATTCATATGTGTTCGGGTTTAAAGGGAGGAGGTGGCAACCCTACGGCTCGATTCACACAGGGGCAACACGACTTCAGCGCGACTTTGCACGGCGACTTCAACGCGGCTTCAACGCGACTTCAGCGCGACTTTAGCGCGACTTCAGCGCGACTTTAGCAAATTACAACGCGACTTGAAGTCGCTTCCATGACAGGCGACTTCGGCTGTGGCCAATCACAGGACATTCAGCTCTCTGGGAGGGAGGGGTTTTCCCTGCAAAGTCGCTTGACTTTACAGAGAGATCCGACTTGGAGGCGACTTCCATTGATTTCTATGGTACAGGTCGCCTACCAAGTCGGATCCAAGTAGTACAGGGAGTACGCTCTGAAGTCGGAGCGACTTCAGTAGTGTCTATTCAGACGCTCCCATTCACTTAAATGTGAATCTTTTTCTGGGGCGACTTGAGGGCGTACAAGTCGGATCCCAAGTCGTCCCAGTGTGAACCGACCCTACCTCTGAGTGAGTACTGATGACCCCAGGAGACAGGAGTGGTAGGGAAGATGGCTTACCAAAATGTACTGTGTGCTGATTTTACATGCGACTGCTGCAGTTTGTCCACTATATGTAACTTACTAAATGCTGTCAAGTGACCCTGGATAGCATGTCTCTGTGATGTCAGTTCTGGCAAAGCGAGTGACGTCTTCGCTACTGGCCAGACGCAGGCGGCTTCTCGCATTGAGCTATGGCTTGTCACCAGCCCCCCCTTGGTCGTGGGCTATTGTGGTGACATACAGCGTCAGATCAGCTTCTCTCGAATTGCTGGGTAGTCACCATCTGGTCCAAGCTGCCCTTACCATCGCTGCGACCCGCCATCCATCCAGACACCTCCCGGAGCGCTCTCAGTGGACCACTCATGAAGGTTAGCTGATGGTAACACACACCTCTGGCATTTGTTTGATCAAGCGTATCTTTTTTAATCCAATAAACGAGACAAATGTTGGGGATCTAAGCACTCCTAGGAATTCTTGCTGCTTTTTATATGTCTCTGTGATGTGACTGTAATGCCATCATAAAGTAACATCAGTAAAGTGCAGCAATCCTAATTCGTGTAGACATTCCTTCCTTGAGATATAAAGGTCAATGCCCGGGAATGTCGTGAGGAGGCCTCTGGCAAGGAAATGGGCACAAGGTGGCAGAAGGTCAAAATCTCAAGCAGGAAGGTTGTTGTTCTGGTAGAAGGAGTAGGGAGGTAACTTGTGGTTGTGGCGCCATTGCACAGATATCCGCAATCTCCTTACAAGTTCCTTCTTAGCAACAAGCCGAACGTCTGAACTTTTTGCTGGTTCCATAGAATGGACAGTTCCATAGTGCAGCGATCAGACATTTTATGCTGCAAAAACTCAGAGTTTCCATTCTTTCATAAAATTTTGCTCTTTTTTCCTATTCCATGCCTCATTCACTGGCGGAAGCGCTGCCAAGATAACCCTGTTACATCGGCAAATGATCACTGGGCCTGGCTAAAAAACGCAAACCTCGAAAGAAAGACTGCGATGGATTTGTTTCATGGAAGATCCGAGTCACTTTCTCAGCTCTGGTTCATTTCTTCAGTTGTATGTTTTGTGCTTTGTTTCGTGCTTCGGTCAAGTCTTGCTTGGGTTTGCCAGCCAGACGTGTGCCTGTCATCATGAGGACCATTGGTTGGGGGCCAACTTGTATCTGTTTCCATAGACAGAAATTTTATCCACTGGACTGGTATGTACAATGTTTAAGCCGACCACAAACAGGAATGAAGCCTCATACACACGATCGGATTGTTGGCCTACAAAACCGTGGAATTTTGTCCGAAGGGCGTTGGCCCAAACTTGTCTTGCATACACGCGGCCACACAATTGTTGGTGAGCAATTACGAACGTAGTGACGTACTAGACGTACTATGTGGTTTTTCTTTTTTAACAAGAAAACTATGTGGTTTTTCAGCTCTTTAGCGCCACCCTTTGGGCTCCTTCTGCTAATTTCGCGTTAGTAGAAGTTTGGTGAGCGTTGATTCGCACTTTTCTTTTTTTGCGTTTTTCATTTAGCGCTTTTAAGTTCGCGCTTTTCATTTCGTGCTTTTCAGTTAGTTTCTGAACGGCCGTTCGTCAACCAGACTTGTTGCGGAATCGGAGGAGATAACGTGTTATTTATTATTGGCTTCGGAGTTATTGCTTTGACATTATTTTTTTGGTTGAATAATAATGACTTGATTTGGTATATTTTCTATATTTTTGGATGCAAAGAATGCACTTTTTGGTTAAGTTCTATTGGCAGATAGCATGTCTAATTTTATTTGTTTTCTTTTTTAATGCACAGTAAAAAAAATTGTGTAGAATAATAAGAATGTGTTTTACTTCAAATGACAGTTTGGGAGTCGGCAGTTACATTTAAAAAAATACAAGGGACACCAACATAGTTGTATCTTTGATCTTAAAAACTACGGGATAATGGTGTTGTGGTAACTTGCACAAATAAAAAAAAAAAGCAATATAAAAATGATTCCTGATATCACTAGAAAAAAAAAGCCTTTGAAAATTTGTTTGCAATAACTCAATCAGTATCACCAGCAAAGCAGCTTCATTATTATCCCAGTAAAGAGAATTGTGCGCTGCATTTGGAGATTTCATAATTTGCCGCGTCACAAATGTTAATTCTCCATTACGAACGCTAGTTTACAAGACCGAGCGCTTTCGGCTCTTCCTTGCTTCCGAGCATGCGTTTTTGTACTTTGGACTTTTGTCCGACGGACTTGTGTACACACGCTCTGAAAATCCGACTTTTGTCCGCAGAAAATTTGAGAACCTGCTAGCCAATGTTTGTTGCCGGAAAGTCCGACAACAATTGTCCGATGGAGCGTACACATGGTCGGATTTACCGCCAACAGCCTGTCATCGAACATTTCCCGACGGAGGGGGCGTAGGGGGTTCCCCTTAACATCCATACCAGACCTAAGAGCCTGGTATGTTCAATTCCCTGTCCTGGAGGCAACTTCAAGTCGTGTTGTAAGTCGCGCTGAATTTGCCCCAAGTCGCGATGTGATTTATACTCAAGGCTTGTCCAAGTTGCCTCCTAAGGTCGTGTTGCCCCTGTGTGAATGGGCTCTAAAGTGGTTCTTCTCTCTGTTTGACAAAAAAATAAGACAGCAGCTACAAATACTGTAACTGCTGATTTTTATTAAAAGGACACTCACCTGTCCAGGGATCCAGTGCCGTGCTCACCCGAACCAGTTCTTTGCCAGTCTTCTGGTCCCCGATGCCAGCATATTTACTGTGGGCAGCCAGCTGTGATTCCTTGCGGCTTCTCAGCCAGCTGCCCACTGTGCATGTGCGAGCCACGCCTACTTTGTCAATGGTCCCGCAGCCTTCTGAGACCTATGACGTGTCCCAGAAGGGTGTGTGGGGGGAGGAAGAGAACTTCCAGTGGATCACCGCAGTGATCCACCTGTAAGAAGCAGGTACCCGCTTGGCCCCATCCCCCTGATGAAAGTGCCAAAAACAGAGGAGTAGTCGGAGAGGAGGGCATAAAACAAAACTTCTTCTTTGCATTAAGGTAAAAAACATTTTAGGTGCAACTCCTCCCAGCCCCCGCCCCCCAAATACTTACCTGAGCCCAATCTCAGTCCAAGGCTTTGCCCAAGAGCAGCGGCACTACTCTCTCTCTTCCTTCTCACTGCAGCCACTGGCTTCTGCTGCTGTCAATCAAATCCAGTGACGAAGACGCAAGGGGTGGGGCTGAGCCGCACAGTGTTTGTCAACACTGTGCAGCTCAGGAGCGAGCCAACACGAGTACACCTCCCCGCCAAGCGGCTTGCAAGGGGGGTTGCTCGAAGGCAGGAGGAGCCAGGAACGTCGGTGGGGGGCTGCAAGATTGGGGCTGCTCTGTGCAAAACCATTACACAGAGCAGGTAAGCATGATATGTTTGTTTGTTTTTTTTAAAATGAGCATTTAACCCTTGCAGTGCGGTGGGCCCATGGGTCCTGGCCATAGGTTCACTTTAAGGCAACAATAACCGAAAATGCATCTGAAGTATGCTAAAACTTCCCACCGACATGTTCAATGAGGGTAGAAAAAAGCTGCAGCGCTCAAAGATTTGCGCTGACAGATATTACTATAAAACAACCTTCTCTTTTGTTTCACGGAAGCCCCGTGCAAGCCTATAGGAAATTTAACAGCCAGATGCATGAGATTGGGACCCACCACATTGTGCCTTAATAGTAAATGCTAAGTCAGCAATCTGGAAGCACACACTCTCCTTATTAATCCAAACCTCCCCCCCCTCCGTAGCCAGACCTTGCCAGCTCTGCAAGAAAGCAATCCAAAGAAACGTGATTTGGGGAGCCGGAGACGTGTCCTGTCCATATTGTGCCAACAACCAATCCACAGCCGCAGGTTTACAGCCATTCTTGGAGTCGAAAACCCTAATTTCCTACCGGCTCCAAGACTTTACGAGCTAGAACATACTCTCACTAAGAGGGAAGGCTGCTGCTTAAATAATCCATAGATGATGCTCTGAGTCGTATTTTCCACTGAGAGCTTGCATGGTGGTGAGAGTGTGATAGATTTTCAGTCTGGTTTTAATATACTAACCCCGTTTTTTTTTGTTTTTTTTTTTCATTTTATTTTGTCTGGAGCTGACGCCAAATTGCCAAGCATGCATTGTGCCGGGATCCTTGTTTTAAAGGCCAAGCAAAACTAAAATATAGTCGATGCTACAAAATAAATATGTTGAAGTGTCAATCTACCCAGAAATGATTTTGCAGTCAAAGATGTTCTTGCACACCCAGGGCAATGGTGCCCACCTTTGTGGCACCTTCTATGGCTCTTTAAAGGGAATCTCCCCACCTACTGATACCTACCTTTGCCGCTCCCCCTGTTCATCTTTGGAAGCACAGGACCTTCCTCAAGCAGCCAATCACTAGACCAAGGTTGGTCTTTAAAGTGACCCACTGAGCACTTGGCTCCGCTTAGGGGCCTTTCCAGGTCACCTAATGCAATGTAAGTTAGCCGCAGAGTCCTTTACAGGTCTATGGCCATGCTACACTGGCTAGTGGAGGCCTGTCCATAAGGACCTCTAGATGTCATTATCACTGGTGGGGCAAGAGCCCTAAAGGGATCCTGCTGGCACCTGCTGTGTTAGTAGTCACAGGGCATCTTACTAATCTCAGCAAAAACAAGTCAGGGCTTTGCCCATCTGGGAGCTCTGTTGTATGTTGGGCCACTCATTCCTTTTGGGGTTAATGTCTTGGCTTTCACTGGTAATTTCACTGGCATTGGAGTGAGTCCTTCTACTGCATATGTGCGGCCTCATCCATTTGTCAAAGCTACTGCGCATGTGCACGTTGCCTTTGTAGTAAGCGCTTACTCATTCACTGCCTTTCCCACTCGAAGTGGGGAGACATTTGCTACCACCTAGTCCAAAAGCATCCTTGACGCATAGGTGACAGACCTAATGTACTAAATTTACAGGCCCCGCAGAGGGGTAGGGGGTGGAACCAATGATTGGTGTTCAGAGGTGGGTAGGGGGTGGAACCAATGAACGGTGCTTGGAGGTTGGTAGGGGGTGGAACCAATGAACAGTGTTCGGAGGTGGGTAGAGGGTGGAACCAATGAATGGTACTCGGAGGTGGGTAGCGGTGGAACCAATGAACGGTGCTCCAAGGTGGGTAGGGCGTAGAACCAATGATCGGTGCTCCAAGGTGGGTAGGGGATGGAACCAATGAACGGTGCTTGGAGGTGGGTAGATGGTGGAACCAATAAACGTGCTCGGAGGTGGAACCAATGAATGGTTCTCGTAGGTGGGTAGAGATTGGAACCAATAAATGGTGCCCGGAGGTGGGTAGGGGATGGAACCAATGAACAGTGCTCTGAGGTGGGTAGAGGTTGGAACAAATAAATGGTGTCCGGAGGTGGGTAGGGGTTGGAACCAATAAACGGTGCTCGGAGGTGGGTAGGGGGTGGAACCAATGAACAGTGCTTGGAGGTGGGTAGAGTGTGGAACCAAAAAATGGTGCCCGGAGGTGGTTAAGGGGTGGAACCAAATGGTGCCCGGAGGTGGGTAGGGGGTGGAACCAATAAACGGTGCTCGGAGGTGGAACCAATGAATGGTGCTTGGAGGTGGGTAGGGGGTGGAACCAATGAATGGTGCTCAGAGATGGGTAGAGGTTGGAACCAATAAATGGTGCCCGGAGGTGGGTAGGGGGTGAAACCAATAAACGTGCTCGGAGGTGGAACCAATGAACGGTGCTCTGAGGTGGTTAGAGGTTGGAACCAATAAATGGTGCCCGGAGGTGGGTAAGGGGTGGAACCAATGAACGGTGCTCAGAGATGAGTAGGGGTGGAACCAATGAACAGTACTTGGAGGTGGGTAGAGTGTGGAACCAATAAATGATGCCCAGAGGTGGTTAGGGGGTGGAATCAATGAATGGCGCTCGGAGATGGGTAGAGGTTGGAACCAATAAATTGTGCGTGGAGGTGGGTAGGGTGTGGAACCAATAAATTGTGCTCGGAGGTGGGTAGGTGGTGGAGCCAATGAACGGTGCTCCGAGGTGGGTAGAGGTTGGAACCAATAAATGGTGCCCGGAGGTGGGTAGGGGGTGGAATCAATAAACGGTGCCCAGAGGTGGGTAGGGGGTGGAACCAATAAAACGGTGCTTGGAGGTAGAACCAATGAACGGTGCTCGGATTTGGGTAGGGGTGGAACCAATGAACAGTGCTCGGAGGTGGGTAGCGGGTGGAGACAAGAAGTGACTTGGAGAAACAAAGCCCTGGTTAAACCCACAAGTGCTTTTTATTACCACTACTATTCCTTTATACTGAGGGACAGTTGGACCATATTGCATGATGTGAACAGGCATCATAGAGAATAACGTGATTTCCGTTTATCATGCATTGCAGTGCCACAGTAGATGCACTAGCATGAATGAGGCCTTAGGGTGAGCGAAGAATGTTAGAGCCCCTGTGAGGCTTTTATTGCTGTCTGTGTCCCCCCATTATGTTGATTCTAATCACATCCTTTACTTGCACAACAAAAAAATAAAATAAGGAATTGATGGTAAGTCTCCCAGTGACGAGCAATAAAAACCTGACTAAAGCCAGTCGACATTCAAAAAGAGATGTCAGGACTGCGTAATACAAATAAAAGCCTTGGACAGCCCTTTCGGCAGGCTTAGTATGAAATTAAGTTTTCATCTCATCTTACTTATCACATGTAAAGCGTGAACTTTTGTCAGCTGAATGACACGCTGGTCACAGACCACCATCCCCCCCGGAGGCAGAGACATATCCAGATTGGAGTTGTACAATTCTCAACCAGTGGCTCTTGGCTGAACCTTCCCTGCTCCTTGTACCCAGACCGACGCATGTCCCCAGGACTCTCACACACACACACATGGCCTCTGTTTCCAATATAGCCGGAGACTTCAGAAAACATATGAAAACAATTGTTAACGTGTCCAATTAAAGTGCAAATCCAGCCAAGTTT
The DNA here is from genome assembly GCA_037952925.1 of Lithobates clamitans. Classification (NCBI taxonomy): domain Eukaryota; kingdom Metazoa; phylum Chordata; class Amphibia; order Anura; family Ranidae; genus Lithobates; species Lithobates clamitans. The sequence goes on along the minus strand of JBBGZY010003382.1, from coordinate 126,460 downwards.
TTTTTTTTTTTTTTTTTTTTGTAGGAAAGCATTAGAGACCCTTCCAGGTTGTTACTGCTATTTGGGATGCTGTAGGAGAGATTTCCCCTTGTTTGCAGTCACGGTGACACCGGTCTAAGCAGTTGGGGAATTAGGGAAGGTCTAAAATGGGGACACCGACTAAAATAAAAATGCCTTTCTTTATAGTAGAGTGGGGAAAAGCTACAACCCCTGGAAGCTTTTTATTGCTGTATGCGTCCCTGTTGGAGATCTTCCATCTTGAGTGCATTCAGTAGAAGATCAGAAATATGAAAAAAATGTATCAGCTGCATTTATTAGTTGTCAACAAAGTGTCTACATACCACAATGTCTCCACCTGGGAACCATCCTATCTTGTTTTGTTTCATTGCTCCTGGCATGCTCACAAGGGTAAGGAGTGGTGGTGAAACACATCAGTGAAGGTTGGTATCCAGGTGGAGACAACACGACTGCATACAACAATGTCTCCACCTGGGAACCAACCTTCAATGATGCGTTTTACCACTCCTGGCTTACTCACAAGAATTGGGGAAGCCCCTTCCTTGTGAGCATGCCAGGAGTAATGTAATACATCAAGGAAGGTTGGTTCAGAGGTGGAGACATTGTTGTATGCTGTTGTGCTGTCTCCACCTGGGAACCATCCTATCTTTACAGGTTTCACTGCTCCTGGAATGCTCACAAGGATAGGACTTCCCCTATCCATGTGAGTAAGTCATGAGTGGTGTAACGCATGAGTGAAGGTTGGTATCCAGGTGGAGACAACACGACTCCATACAACAATGTCTCCACCTGGGAACCATCCTATCTTCGCAGGTCTCACTTCTCCTGGCATGCTCACAAGGATAGGACCTCTCCTATCCTTGTGAGCAGGTCCGGAGTGGTGAAACATATGAGTGAATGTTGTTATCCAGGTGGAGACAACACGACTGCATACAGCAATATCTCCACCTGGGAACCAACCTATCTTGTTTTGTTTCATTGCTCCTGGCATGCTCACAAGGGTAAGGAGTGGTGGTGAAACACATCAGTGAAGGTTGGTATCCAGGTGGAGACAACACGACTGCATACAACAATGTCTCCACCTGGGAACCAACCTTCAATGATGCGTTTTACCACTCCTGGCTTACTCACAAGAATTGGGGAAGCCCCTTCCTTGTGAGCATACCAGGAGTAATGTAATACATCAAGGAAGGTTGGTTCCGAGGTGGAGACATTGTTGTATGCTGTTGTGCTGTCTCCACCTGGGAACCATCCTATCTTGACAGATTTCACTGCTCCTGTCATGCTCACAAGGATAGGACTTCCCCTATCCATGTGAGTAAGTCATGAGTGGTGTAACGCATGAGTGAAGGTTGGTATCCAGGTGGAGACAACACGACTCCATACAACAATGTCTCCACCTGGGAACCATTCTATCTTCGCAGGTCTCACTTCTCCTGGCATGCTCACAAGGATAGGACCTCTCCTATCCTTGTGAGCAGGTCCGGAGTGGTGAAACATATGAGTGAATGTTGGTATCCAGGTGGAGACAACACGACTGCATACAGCAATATCTCCACCTGGGAACCAACCTATCTTGTTTTGTTTCATTGCTCCTGGCATGCTCACAAGGGTAAGGAGTGGTGGTGAAACACATCAGTGAAGGTTGGTATCCAGGTGGAGACAACACGACTGCATACAACAATGTCTCCACCTGGGAACCAACCTTCAATGATGCGTTTTACCACTCCTGGCTTACTCACAAGAATTGGGGAAGCCCCTTCCTTGTGAGCATGCCAGGAGTAATGTAATACATCAAGGAAGGTTGGTTCCGAGGTGGAGACATTGTTGTATGCTGTTGTGCTGTCTCCACCTGGGAACCATCCTATCTTGACAGATTTCACTGCTCCTGGCATGCTCACAAGGATAGGACTTCCCCTATCCATGTGAGCAAGTCATGAGTGGTGTAACGCATGAGTGAAGGTTGGTATCCAGGTGGAGACAACATGACTCCATACAACAATGTCTCCACATCTCCACCTTGGAACCATCCTATCTTCGCAGGTCTCACTTCTCCTGGCGTGCTCACAAGGATAGGACTTCTCCTATCCTTGTGAGCAGGTCAGGAGTGGTGAAACGCATGAGTGAATGTCGGTATCCAGGTGGAGACAACACGATTGCATACAACAATGTCTCCACCTGGGGACCAACCTTCAATGATGCGTTTTACCACTCCTGGCTAACTCACAAGAATTGGGGAAGCCCCTTTCCTTGTGAGCATGCCAGGAGTAATACAATACATCAAGGAAGGTTGGTTCCGAGGTGGAGACATTGTTGTATGCTGTTGTGCTGTCTCCACCTGAGAACCATCCTATCTTTACAGGTTTCACTGCTCCTGGAATGCTCACAAGGATAGGACTTCCCCTATCCATGTGAGCAAGTTGTGAGTGGTGTAACGCATGAGTGAAGGTTGGTATCCAGGTGGAGACAACACGACTGCATACAACAATGTCTCCACCTAGGAACCATCCTATCTTCGCAGGTCTCACTTCTCCTGGCATGCTCACAAGGATAGGACCTCTCCTATCCTGGTGAGCAGGTCAGAAGTGGTGAAACATATGAGTGAATGTTGGTATCCAGGTGGAGGCAACACGACTGCATACAGCAATATCTCCACCTGGGAACCAACCTTCAATGATGCATTTCACTACTCCTGGCTTACTAACAAGGATAGGGGAAGCCCTTTCCTTTGTGAGCATGCCAGGAGTAATGCAATACGCAGGTGGAGACATTGCTGTGCTGTCTCCACCTGGGAACCAATCTTGGCTGATGCGTTTCACCAATCTTGGCTTGCTCACTTGGATGGGGGAGTGGTGAATCTGTGGAGACAACACAGCTGCCTACAACAATATCTCCACCTGGGAACCAACCTTCCTTGACATGTTTCACCACTCCTGGCTAGGGCTTCCCCTATCCTTTGTGCGCAAGCCAGGAGGGGTGAAATGCGTCCTTGAAGGTTGGTTCTTAGGTGGAGACATTGTATGCAGTCACTTTGTTGAAAAGAGGAGCTAAGAGTGGAGTGGGCCTGATTTTTTTTTTTTTCATATTTCTGATGGGGAGTGGAGATGGACTACAGCGGCCAGCGCCCAAATTGTCCGTGTTCAGGAGGGGCAAGTCTTGTGTTTAGTCCCCTAAACATCCAGTTAGGGTTTAAATCTCCTTTAACCTCCTGAAGCGGCGGGAATGTAGAAAGATTAGCCGCACCATAGCTGATTGATTCTTCCAAATTGTGATTCTGCTCATTCTTCCGATGATCGCTAAGCAGGTTTATCTTTCTCTGGATGAGGGGCGATGATTAGAGACTGTCATCTCTGCTCTGCTGAACAGACTACAAAGCCACCTCTTGATCTTTTGGTGCAAAATGGAGCGTGACTGGCGAGTCTTGAGGATAAATGGCCTTCGGAAATACGATTGAGGCTCGGCTATACGGACTATTTGAAATGGCCTTTTGAGGGCGGATATGGGAAAACACTGCGACGATGGAATGCGAAAGGAAAAAATATTTATCTCTCATTGCAACCACTTACAGCAGTATGTCTTTGTGGTGCGTCCGGTGCAGAGGACCTGTCAGCCGTTTAAGAATCTTGTCCAGTAAGAGTGTCTTGACAAGCCCAGTCAAGAACATCGAGCTCTTTAGTAATTAAGTCATATATAGATTTCTCTTGTTCAGCTTGCTAATAGATTCTTCCATTCACGTTAACAGCTTCAGCCACGGAAGATTTTACCCCCTTCCTGACCAGAGCGTTTTTTGCGATTCGGCACTGCGTCGTTTTAACTGACAATTGCGCGGTCGTGCGACGTTGTACCAAAACAAAATTTACGTCCTTTTTTTCCCCACAAATAGAGCTTTCTTTTGGTGGTATTTGATCACCTCTGCGATTTTTATTTTTTGCGCTATAAACAAAATAAGAGCGACAATTTTGAAAAAAGCGCATTATTTTTTACATTTTGCTATAATAAATATCCCCCAAAAATGTATAAAAAATTTTTTTTTTCCTCAGTTTAGGCCGATCGTATTCTTCTACATATTTTTGGTAAAAAAAATGGCAATAAGCGTTTATTGATTGGTTAGCGTTTACTAAATAGGGGATAGTTTTATGGCATTTTTATTAATATTTTTTTTTTTACTAGTAATGGCGGCGATCAGCGATTTTTATTGTGACTGCGACGTTATGGCGGACATGTCGGACATTTTTGCCACATTTTTGGGACCATTGTCATTTATACAGCGATCAGTGCGATTAAAAATGCACTGATTACTGTGTAAATGACACTGGCAGTTAAAGGGTTAACCACTAGGGGGCGGGGAAGGGTTAAGGGTGTCCTAGGGGAGTGATTCTAACTGTCAGGGGGATGGGCTGTGTGTGTCATTACTCTGATCACAGCTCCCGATGAGAGGGAGCAGAGATCAGTTACACTTGTTTACATCAGCATCTCCCCATTCGTCCTCTATGCGAGGCGATCGCGGGTATCCCCACGGCGATCGAGTCCGCGCGACCCGACTCACGGAGCTCCTGGCCGGTGCGTGCGCGCGCGCGTGCCATCGGTGCGCACGCAATGGCACGGCGGGGAATTCAAATGGACGTATAGGTAAGCCCATTTGCCCAGCCGTGCCATTCTGCCGACGTACATTGCCGTGCGCCGGTCGGGAACCGGTTAAACAACAAGGATGGGGGAATCCCCACTATCGGCGGCCAACAATTTTCCACCTGGCTCCTTCCATTTTTTGGTCAAGGTTTATCTAGTGGTGCCAACAATACTACCCATGGCTCAAAATTTGAGCAGTGTATGGTCAGCTTAAAGGGGTTGTAAACCCTCGTGTTTTTTCACCTTGGTGCATCCTATGCATTGAGGTGAAAAAAATTCTGACACTGACCGCCCCCCCCCCCGATTTATTCATCTGAGCCCGTTCGTTCCCACGACGGAGACACACTCTACCTCTCTGCCGTTGTCTCGGCTCTTGATTGGATAGATTGATGGCAGCGCAGCCATTGGCTCCCGGGCGCCAGGGGGCGGGGCCGAGTCCTGCACTCTGTGTGAATGGACACAGAAGCAGGACTCGGGAGCGCACCCGTACGGGTGTCCACCTTAGGAGAGCCTTCTCCAACGTGGGCACTCAATGCGTTGAGGAGCTACCAGAGCCGCCGGGGGGACCCCAGAAGAAGAGGACCGGGGCCACTCTGTGCAAAACGACCTGCACAGTGGAGGTAAGTATGACCTCCCAAAAAAAAAAAAACGAGGGTTTACAACCCCTTTGGCTCCAACTTTTCTTAGTTTTTTTGTTCTTATTCCATCCCCTCCCTCCAAAAAAAGCATTGCCAAGTTGCACTTACCTTCTCCACATTCCAGTGCTGTCCCTGTCTTTCTATTCAGTCCAGCACTGGTGGTCTTCCTCATTCAGGGTGACAGTCATGCCACAACCCCGGAAGACGTCAACTCTGATGAAACGCATAGGGTGGAGCTATGCCACATGACATCATCATGCTAGTGTCCATAGAACTAAGAATTGGCCAGTTTCTGAGATTTTATATAGTGCTGTGATATTTTGCTACTAATGTGTATGCAATAAATACATCTGTTGTGCCCATTAAGAGGGGTTCCCACCATCCCTGTGCTGAGTTCCCGGATCTGTACACCCACTGTGCCCATTATGAGGGGTTCCCACCACCTCTGTGCTAAGTTCCCGGGTCTGTACTCCTTCTGTGCCCATTATGAGGGGTTCCCACCATCCCTGTGCTGAGTTTCCAGGTTTGTACACCTACTGTGCCCATTATGGGGGGTTCCCACCATCCCTGTGCTGAGTTCCTGGGTTTGTACACCTGCTGTGCCCATTATAAGAGGGTCCCCACCATCCCTGTGCTGAGTACCTGGGTTTGTACACCTACTGTGCCCATTATACGAGGGTCCCCACCATCCCTGTGCTGAGTTCCCAGGTCTGTTCACCTGCTGTGCCCATTATGACTAGTTCCCACCATCCCTGTACTGAGTTCTCGGGTCTATACACCAACTGTGCCCATTATGGGGGGTTCCCACCATCCCTGTCCTGAGTTCCCGGGTCTATACACCAACTGTGCCCATTATGGGGGGTTCCCACCATCCCTTTCCTGAGTTCCCGGGTCTGTACACCTACTGTGCACATTATGAGGGGTTCCCACCATCCCTGTGCTGAGTTCCCAGGTCTGTTCACCTGCTGTGCCCATTATGAGGGGTTCCCACCATCCCTGTCCTGAGTTCCTGGGTCTGTTCACCTGCTGTGCCCATTATGATTAGTTCCCACCATCCCTGTCCTGAGTTCCCGGGTCTGTACACCGGCTGTGCCCATTATGAGGGGTCCCTGCCATACCTGTGCTGAGTTACCAGCTCTGCACACTGGTTGTGCCCATTATGAGGGGTCCATGCCATACCTGTGCTGAGTTCCTTGCCCGGTAAACACCTGCTGTGCCCATTATGAGGGGTTCTCACCATCCCAGCTGGGTTTTCTATTTATTGTCTATATTGTAGAATGTGACAATAGGTGGAGCTGCGACACACAAAGGTAGGTGGGAACACCCAAACCTTCCAGGTGGACAGGGGCAGAGGCAATAATTATGGCGGGAAGATGTCACTGTTGGAATATAAGAAAGCAGGGGCTGCCTCAACTCGCCAAGTGGACTGGTCCTTTCACCTTAGGTTGCCCCCCCCCTCCCCCTCCCCCTATCATAATTCTAGAACTGGTTCCTGTACAGCCTCCCATGTGTTCACTTGCCTACAATACATATTTTGCAATGTTGGCTTTGTATCCTTTTATAGTCCATTCTTTTGTTATGGATTTCCTTTTGTCTCTTTATTGGTGAAGTTTTCCACCTGCGATTGTCTCAAGTGGCAGTTTAATGTATCAACACATCCTGCCAGCCATGGGGGTCAGAGGTCACTCCCATTGTCTAGGAGCCCCCCCCCCTCCCCCCGGGGGGGGTCAAGGCTTTTGTGCCTGCTCTGGAAGCCACAGCCTGGTCACCTGACCAGCTCCCTGCCCCCCCCCCCCCCCCCTCCCGTCTTTAAAGAAAGCCGATTGAGTAACTAAACCCAAAAACAAAAATGTAATACATTGTAGCCGACCAATCTGCATTAGTTTTCTTCTTTAAAGCGGTAATAAACTGTAAAGCAAACCTTTATTATAATGCAGCTTACCAATTCTTACTGTAGATGTGATGGCTGCATTTGTTTTATTTTTTTAGGCTTTATTTCTTCTAATTTCACCTGGCGATCTAGCCAGTAAGTTTGTTGTTTTTCAAAAGAACACGTTCTCCAACAGAAAGTATAATTTGCTGGGATGAGGCAAACCATTTACCACTGGCAGGGATGCTTACAATGATCAGTTTTTATTTATTTATGTAAAAACCTTTATCCCAAAAAGGGAAAAACTAAATGTTTGTGGTAACTGATTATAAAGTGTAATCTGCAGTTTGGCTTCAATATGTTAATATTTCTAAATCTACTAGTCCATCGAACACTCCCCTCCCCCCCTCAAACTGACAATGTTGTTGTCCAAAGGTGCCCCTTGTGCTCCTTCATCCAGAGTGGGGGCGCTCTAATACAGGAGATATGCTACCGGCCAGATTACCAGGTAAAAAATGGGGGGAAATGGGGGAAAAATGGGGGGAAAATCTAAAGAAAACTAATGCAGCCACCACATCTAGTAAATGATAACAATATATGACATTTTTTATTTTTGGTTTAATACTCCTTTTGCACCCGGTGATCCTGCCAGTAACACGCTTTCTGTCCTAGGGTGCCAATGCTCAATGTATCTATGGAGTAGCAGCATTGTCACTCAAGGACAAGACTACAGAACACCTTCCTCTTTTCCATAACACTGGAAGGAGGGGTTATGTAGTCCAAAAAGATGGCTGAGAACAATGTGAATGATAGGAGAGGAGCAGAGGCACAAGACGTTATCAGCTCACCAGATTTCTGGCAGGATCAGCAGGGATTTTTTTTGCGCTTATCAAAAAGATATACAGTGCCTTGAAAAAGTATTCATACCCCTTGACATTTTCCACATTTTCTCATGTTACAACCAAAAACATAAATGTATTTTATTGGGATTTTATATGATAGACCAACACAAAGTGGCACATAATTGTGAAGTGGAAGGTAAATGATAAATGGTTTTCAACATTTTTTTTACAAAAAAATATGTGAAAAGTGTGGGGGGCATTTGTATGGCGCCCCCCGGAGTCAATACTTTGTGGAACCCCCTTTCTCTGCAGCTGCAAGTCTTTTTGGGGATGTCCCTACCAGCTTTGCACATCTAGAGAGGGACATTTTTACCCATTCTTCTTTCCAAAATAGCTCAAGCTCTGTCAGATTGGATGGAGAGTGTCTGTGAACAGCAATTTTCAAGTCTTGCCACAGATTCTCAATTGGATTTAGGTCTGGACTTTGGCTGGGCCATTCTAACACATGAATATGCTTTGATCTAAACCATTCCATTGTAGCTCTGGCTGTATGTTTCGGGTCATTGTCCTGCTGGAAGGTGAACCTCCGCCCCAGTCTCAAGTCTTTTGCAGACTCTAAGAGCTTTTCTTCTAAGATTGTCCTGTATTTGTCTCCATCCATCTTCCCATCAACTCTGACCAGCTTCCCTGTCCCTGCTGAAGAAAAAGCATCCCCACCACATGATGCTGCCACCACCATGTTTCACGGTGGGGATGGTGTGTTCAGGGTGGTGTGCAGTGTTAGTTTTTCCCCACACATAGCGTTTTGCTTTTAGGCCAAAAAGTTCAATTTTGGTCTCATGTGACCAGAGAACCTTCTTCCACATGTTTGCTGTGTCCTCCACATGGCTTCTCACAAACTACAAACAGGACTTCTTATGACTTTCTTTCACCAATGTCTTTCTTCTTGTCACTCTTCCATAAAGGGCAGATTTGTGGAGAACACGACTAATAGTTGTCCTGTGGACAGATTCTCCCACCTGAGCTGTGGATCTCTGCAGCTCCTCCAGAGTTACCATGGACCTCTTGGCTGCTTCTCTGATGAATGTTCTCCTTGCCCGGCCGGTCAGTTTAGGTGGACGGCCATGTCTTGGTAGGTTTGCAGTTGTTCCATACTCTTTCCATTTTCAGATGATGGATTGAACAGAGCTCCGTGAGATGATCAAAGCTTGGGAGATTTTTTTATAACCTAACCCTGCTTTATACTTCTCCACAACTTTATCCCTGACCTGTCTGGTGTGCTCCTTGGCCTTCATGATGCTGTTTGTTCACTAAGGTTCTCTAACAAACCTCTGAGGGCTTCACAGAACAGCTGTATTTATAGTGACATTAAATTACACACAGGTGGACTCTATTTACTAATTAGGTGACTTCTGAAGGCAATTGGTTCCACTAGATTTTAGTTAGGGGTATCAGAGTAAAGGGGGGCTGAATACAAATGCACGCCACACTTTTCACATATTTATTTGTAGAAAATTTTGAAAACCATTTTATAATTTTCCTTCCATTCACAATTATGTGCCACTTTGTGTTGGTCTATCACATAAAATCCCAATAAAATACATTTACATTTTTGGTTGTAACATGAAAAAATGTGGAAAATTTCAAGGGGTGTGAATACTTTTTCAAGGCACTGTAACAAAACACTTTTAAAGTGATACAAAACATACAAAGTTTAATTTTATTTAATTATTGTTGTTCAGAGGTCACATGATGCTTCCCAGGTCTTTCCTGTCATCGGGGAATGGTCTGAGAGAGGAGTTTCTAGTACTCTGCTGATGTATGAATCTGTGTCTACACATCGCTGATTGGTGCTGTGTCGGTCACATGACATAAAAAAAAGAATAGAGCATTCAAATAAATAATTAATCGCAACAAAGTACACAAACTTATTACAAATCTATATTTCAAAGCAAAATGTTTATTATTGTTTTTTTGCAATAACATGGTGTAGGCGGAGTTTAAGTTGACTGACAAATAGCTTTGTTCACACTGTAAAGATATCTGGAGAAGGTTCTGCCAATCACAGGCTGTGCCACGCCCCCTCCAGCCTGTCTCTATGGTGTGTATGTGCTGGGACTAAAAGGAAGGTGAACCCTCCGTCAACCAACATCTTATATCCCACCCCCATAGTGTTTACAATAGGAGGTGAAAGGAAGGGAGGGGGAGTGTCATTTACCACTGTGTGTACGCCCACATGTGTGACCCTATTGTCACATGGGCTGCACAGATACGAAAAAAGGAGCAAATGAACAGCTTAGAAGGGAACTGAAACTGGAGCATGCTCGGGAGATGTTAACAACTGCTCTAAACAATCTCAGGCTGCAGTGGGGACGCAGGGAAGGAGGGACAGTGACCAACAGGATTAACCAGGAGTTTTGCAGTCGTACAGAAAACATATGCTGCAGTGGATGAGTGAGTATGGACACAATGAAATATAGCGTGTATTGCCAGTTTTTTAATGTTTTGGGAGAGAGGAGGAGTGTCTTTGATCACTGTGTATACGCCCACATGTGTGACTCCATAGTCACATGGGCTGCTCAGATAAGAAAAAAAGGAGCAAATGAATAGCTTAGAGGGGAACTGAAACTGGAGCATGCTCAGTAGATATCAACAGCTGGCCTGCACAATCTCAGGCTGCAGCGGGGACATAGACAAGGAGGGAGGGACAGTGAACAGCGGGATTTTTTTTTTTGCAGTCTACAGAAAACAAATGCTGCAGTGGATGCGTGAGTATGAACACAATGTAATATAACATGTATTGACAGTTTTTGATGATTTGGGTTTAATGACACCCAAGTAGTTGTTGGGGTTTAATACATTTTAGTAGCTGTCATGTGATGGAGTACAGATGGTTCATGATATCATATTATAATGTATGTTTCTCTTTTACTTTTCCCACATAGAGAAGAGTAAGCGAAGACTTCGAGCCACAGAAAGGAAGGCAAAGCAAAGGCGTGAGCTGGCAAAACACAGGTGAGATCTTGTCCCGAACCTTGTCAACAATGTACCGCTTAAAGGTAAAGCCCAACTCCAGGTATTTGTTTTAGTAGACAATGGTTAGAACCCCTGACAGTTTTTTTTTTTTTTATTGCTGTGTACCTTTTTGGGAGATTTTCCCTACAAAATGAACACAGACAGTAATAAAACCCCTTTTGTTAGCAAGAAAGGATTAGATCCTCTATTAGATGCTTGTTTTGTCTGTGACCCCAGTGGGCTGATTTCCTAATACTTCCTGTTCAGGTGTCACCTAGTGTGAGGAAAATAAAAACCCGTGATAGGTTTCTAGCACTGAAAAATAAGGTTTTCTGGCGTGTGAGTGTGCCTAGGCAATACAGCGCCTGGATCCTCATAGACAGGCCCAGACTGGCCATAGGGCACACCGGGCATTTGGCCTGGGGCCGCTGGGCCTCATGTCTTAAGAAGAATGACCTGTTGATGACCAGGTAAGCAGTAACCGTGGTCTGTAAATGGCTAAGGCAGACCGCGGTCACCGCTTACCTCCTGCTATGGGTGAATCACAGGGTAAATCCTTCTTCTGCCCTACCAAAGATAGGACTGTACAGGGGAGGCAGAAAGTAAAAGGGGGCACTGTGATTAGAGAGAAAAGGGGGGGGAGGGTATGACTGCGAGGGGCACTGTGATGGGGTGCTGTGATTGCTAGGGGCACTGTAATGTAAAGTGGCGCTGTGATATAAAGGGGACTGCACTGTAAAGGGGCACTGTAATTATTACAAGTGCCCCTTTGCAGTGCAGTCCCCTTTATATCACAGCGCCACTTTACATTACAGTGTGGAGGACTGACTCTGTAAACGTCCAATCACCAAGCCCCCCTCTGGCTGTAGTCTCGGGAGATTTGGTATTAGATCTGGGTATGTTACTATTGATTTGCTGACTGTTTTCCTTGCTGGAGGCTCTGACACGAGGAAGCAAAGCCCTGCCTCTACCAAGATGGCCGCCTCCACGCAGTGCAGAACAAAGCATGGTTACTCAGTAATGGGGATGATCAGCAGCAGGGAGATCACAGGTAATACTGGTGACTAGTCCCGTTGTCCTCTTCCTGGCTTTTTTGGGCAGAGCTTCCACAAACCAGTTCCTCTTGAGATGTTTTGCAGTATAGCGCACATGAAAGGTCTGAGGAAAGACAGTCACGATAGTTGCCTTTGGAGTCTTCTGTGAATGATACTTACCTGGCTGTGATGATGATCTTCTGACATCAGCAATTTCTGAGTCCCAGGTTCAGAACAAATATACAGCTGGTGACTCAAAAAGCCAGGCAACTAGCATTTTCATGAGGAGGTCAGCAGTGCAGCTTATGCATTTCTCTTATGTTGGGTGTTCTGTGATTTATAGATTTAGCACTGCAATCTTTAACAAAGACCAACACTGTCCTCTCTCTCTCCTGATCAGCGTCCATCGTGATAACAGCGGACTCGGAGGACGAGTCTTCCAACATTGAGGTAGAAGAGGATGAGGGTATCACCTTTGTGGCTCGAGCAACAGATGAGATCCTTCAGGGGGTTACGGTGACAGGTAAGAGGAACTGTGAAAAGGGAGGATAAAAATACTTACCCGTATATACTCGACTATAAGCCGACCGGAATATAAGCCGAGGCACCTAATTTTTCCACAAAAAACTGGGAAAACGTATTGACTCGAGTATAAGCCTAGGGTGAGAAATGCGCAGCTACTGTAAGTGGAAAAGAGGGTCAACAATGCCCATTTGCAGCCTCACTGTGCCCATTTGCAGCCATAGGTCCCCCGAACTTCATACTCGGTAGTTAAGCGTTCCTAGATGCCCCCTAGCTGCAGACAAAATTTGGGGTCTCTGGACCCAAAGGGCCTCGAAATGACATTGCTGCAGATGGACACAGTTGACCGACTTTGGGGCCCCCGTATCTCGGGGGCCACTTGGTGCTAGGAACCCCAAATTTGTGCAAACCCAGTGGAACTAGCACTACAACATATCCAAAGCTGGGGTTCCTAGCACCAAGTGGCCCCAAGATACAGGGTCCCAAAGTCGATTCGGAAAATATCATTCTCTGCTGCAGAAAAGTGCTTGACTCGAGTATAAGCCGAGGAGGGCTCCTCCCACTGACACCAATGATGGGGCCTAATTCCTGCCACTGACATCAACCATTGGGCACTATTCCTCCCAATGACACCAACAATGGGGTACTTTCTTCCACTGACACCATAGATGGTGCGCTATTCCTCCCAATAATAACATTGATGGGGTGCTATTCCTCCCAATAATACCATTGATGGGGTGCTATTCCTCCCACTAATACCAATGATGGGGTACTATTCCTCCCACTAATACCAATGATGGGGCACTATTTCTCCCAGCAATACCAAAGATGGGGCACTATTCCTCCCCTTTAATACCAGTGATAGAAGAGTACTATTCCTTCCACTTATACCAGTGATGGGGGTACTATTCCTCCCACTAAAACCAATACCGGGGTACTATTTTTTTTCTTCTACTCTAACCAATGATGGGGCACTATTCCTCTTACTAATACCAATGATGGGGCACTATCCCTCCCAATGACACCAACGATGGGGCACTACTACTCCTTGTTTTGGCCACCGAGCCTGGGGCCATGTTTATTCTCACTGATACGCTGGGCCCAGGACCTTTTCTACCCCCTCTGGCCACAATTCAGCCCCCCTTAAAGTCTGAAGGACAGTAAAATGGCCCTTTGAAAAATTTGGAGACCCCTGGGGTAACTCATCTCATAACCATAACCCCCCTTCCCGAAATGCATTGTCAATGATTGAAGTCTGACAAAGATTTAATGTCCACAGGAATGCTGGGAGTCTGTCAGAGTCCTCGTTTTGTGCCACCATCACCAACCATGGCTGAGAAGGTGCTGCCTTGGAAAGGAGACCCAGATCAGAACACAGTGTGCATCTCATCAGAGACTACAAAGATCGTCCCTGTGGATCTCAAGAGGTCCTGGAAGCAGAGCATCTCCTCTCTGGAGAGTATTGGGTCTCCTCCTCTAGCTCCTGACCTACAGGTAGACGCAGCCAGGTGTTTGAGACAAGATCTCCGCAGTCCTCCTGGCCTTCAGACTCTCCCAGAGACCTGTAGCTGTTTTCCTTTTGCCAATTCTCCATCACACGGTGGCAGAAGCCATCGAGACCCAACAGATATCCAGCAGCAAGAACTACAACCCTTAATGCCCAGGGAAGAGGGTTCTGGACATGGTTCTCAGTCCAGCAGACACAGTCATAGCAAAAGACTGTTGCAGTTGCATCGGCCCTCTAAAATCTGATACGGTGTGGGTGGCCCGAGCCTGGCCAAGAAGAATTTGACATATCAGTGCAAAGGGAAGACTTTGGTCTTGCAGGTTAAGGTCCAAAGTTATCTCAGCATTTACATAGGCAAAGGTATGAGGCTTTGGAGTAGCAGTGTAAAACCTTAGCTGTACGAACATCTACAGGGAATATATGAATATTCCGTCCTAAAGCCAACCCGTGTCCATTTAGGGCAAAGCAACGGGTTCATTTTTGTAAACCTTTCTCCAGCAGCACATATGCACCTTTCCTCCCCTACCCACCACTGCAATCTGCTACTGAAAATACCAGTACTTCCGAGTATGGAGGAGTATGCTTGTTGATTGGCCCTGCAATGTCACATGAGGGTGGGTGGGGTAAGGCTTCACTAGAGTCACTCTAGTCTTCTGTGCTTCCCATACAAAGCTCAGGTTCCATTTTTGATTAGTGATTTAGGAGGTAAATACCATTCATGCCTAGTCAGGGCTTTTGTTCCTCGGAGAATAGGTGCAGGTACACCCCCCTTCAGAGTAACCCCTTGTTTTCGCCCCCTACCCACCTCCGAGCACTGTCCCTTGGTTCCACCCCCTACCCACCTCCGAGTACTGTCCTTTGGTTCCACCCCCTACCCACCTCCGAGTACTGTCCCTTGGTTCCACCCCCTACCCACCTCCGAGTACTGTCCCTTGGTTCCACCCCTACCCACCTCTGAGCACTGTCCCTTGGTTCCACCCCCTACCCACCTCCGAGTACTGTCCCTTGGTTCCACCCCCTACCCACCTCCGAGCACTGTCCCTTGGTTCCACCCCCTACCCACCTCCGAGTACTGTCCCTTGGTTCCACCCCCTACCCACCTCCGAGTACTGTCCCTTGGTTCCACCCCCTACCCACCTCCGAGTGCTGTCCCTTGGTTCCACCCCCTACCCACCTCCGAGTACTGTCCCTTGGTTCCACCCCCTACCCACCTCCGAGTACTGTCCCTTGGTTCCACCCCCTACCCACCTCCGAGTACTGTCCCTTGGTTCCACCCCCTACCCACCTCCCAGTACTGTCCCTTGGTTCCACCTCCTACCCACCTCCGAGCACTGTCCCTTGGTTCCACCCCCTACCCACCTCCGAGTACTGTCCCTTGGTTCCACCCCCTACCCACCTCCGAGTACTGTCCCTTGGTTCCACCCCCTACCCACCTCCGAGTACTGTCCCTTGGTTCCACCCCCTACCCACCTCCGAGTACTGTCCCTTGGTTCCACCCCCTACCCACCTCCCAGTACTGTCCCTTGGTTCCACCCCCTACCCACCTCCGAGCACTGTCCCTTGGTTCCACCCCCTACCCACCTCTGAGCACTGTCCCTTGGTTCCACCCCCTACCCACCTCCCAGTATTGCCCCTTTTGGAGAATACAGAACCAAGTATGATTTTTGTCATGCCAAGTCATTTGTATGAATAGAAAGTGGCAGCAACAGGATGATTGGGATTATAAGGATGCCCAAGACTGAAAAAAAATACATTTTGTATAAAAATAGAAAGTTTATTCATAAAATAACAACATATATTGGGTTCAATAAAAATCAGAGTAGGATACAAATCACATTGAATCACTGGTGTCCATGTATAGAAGGTGATCAGTACTTGATGTTATATCCCAACATGTTTCGCCAACATTGGCTTCTTCAGGGGATTTCGAAGGACCACCAATTCTCTTAAAGCTCCACAGAGACATCAAGGAGATCATCAAGAAAGTCCACAAAATTGGAGAGGAGGTTCTGTGCGATCACAGGGGGTACACGGGGACCAGGAAGACTCTGATATAGACACAGATTAGTGCAGGGGCGCCAGCAACTAGCTGCAATCATGCATACCTGGTGCTGTCATGTAATGACCACTTTCATTTGCAGCACAAAATCATAACGGTCGCCCCTGTTGTCCTGCTGGTGCCCCTGCACTAATCTGTGTCTATATCAGAGTCTTCCTGGTCCCCATTCTGTGATCGCACAGAACCTCCCCTCCAATTTTGTGGACTTGCTTGGTGATCTCCTTGATGTCTCTCTGGAGCTTTAAGAGAATTGGTGGTCCTTAGAAATCCCCTGAAGAAGCCAATGTTGGCGAAACATGTTGGGATATAACATCAAGTACTGATCACCTTCTATACATGGACACCAGTGACTCAATGTAATTTGTATCATACTCTGATTTTTATTGAACCCAATATATATATATATATATATTTCTTTCTTTCAATCTTGGGCACCATTATAATCCCAATTATCCTGTTGCTGCCACTTTCTATTCATTAGGAATAAGGAGCCGAATATCATAATGCCACCTAATCTATCACTTGAGCTATTATAATTTGTATGAAGTTTGTTAATGATAACAAGAAAAGCAGTAAAATAGATCCCCTACAGCCAGCAATAATAGACCCTACTACAAAAAAATCCATCCCAGCAACAATAGACCCCCCCAGGAACAATAGATCCCCTAGGAACAATAGATTCAACCCAGCAACAATATACCCCACCAGCAACATTAGACCCCCCCCCCCAGCAACAATATATCCACCCATCAACAATAGACCCCCACCAGCGACAATATATCCACCCCATCAACAATAGACCCCCACCAGCAACAATATATCCACCCCATCAACAATAGACCCCCACCAGCAACAATATATCCACCCCATCAACAATAGACCCCCACCAGCAACAATATATCCCCCCCATCAACAATAGACCCCCACCAGCAACAAAATATCCACCCCATTAACAATAGACCCCCACCAGCAACAATATATCCACCCCATCAACAATAGACCCCCACCAGCAACAATATATCCACCCCATCAACAATAGACCCCTACCAGCAACAATATACCCCCCCATCAACAATAGACCCCCACCAGCAACAAAATACCCACCCCATTAACAATAGACCCCCACCAGCAACAATATATCCACCCCATCAACAATAGACCCCCACCAGCAACAATATATCCACCCCATCAACAATAGACCCCCACCATCAACAATATATCCCCCCCATCAACAATAGACCCCCACCAGCAACAATATATCCACCCCATCAACAATAGACCCCCACCAGCAACAATATATCCACCCCATCAACAATAGACCCCCACCAGCAACAAAATATCCACCCCATTAACAATAGACCCCCACCAGCAACAAAATATCCACCCCATCAGCAATAGAGCCCCACCAGCAACAATATATCCACCCCATCAACAATAGACCCCCACCAGCAACAATATATCCACCCCATCAACAATAGACCCCCACCAGCAACATCATATCCACCCCATCAACAATAGACCCCCACCAGCAACAATATATCCACCCCATCAACAATAGACCTCCACCATCAACAATATATCCCCCCCATCAACATAGACCCCCACGAGCAACAAAATATCCACCCCATTAACAATAGACCCCCACCAGCAACAATATATCCACCCCATCAACAATAGACCCCCACCAGGAACAAAATATCCACCCCATTAACAATAGACCCCCACCAGCAACAATATATCCACCCGATCAACAAAAGACCCCCACCAGCAACAATATATCCACCCGATCAACAAAAGACCCCCACCAGCAACAATATACCCCCCCATTAACAATAGACCCCCACCAGCAGCTATATATCTACCCCATCAACAATAGACCCCCACCAGCAACATCATATCCACCCCATCAACAATAGACCCCCACCAGCAACATCATATCCACCCCATCAACAATAGACCCCCACCAGCAACAATATATCCACCCCATCAACAATAGACCTCCACCATCAACAATATATCCCCCCCATCAACATAGACCCCCACGAGCAACAATATATCCACCCCATCAACAATAGACCCCCACCAGCAACAATATATCCCCCCCATCAACAATAGACCCCCACCAGCAACAATATATCCCCCCCATCAACAATAGACCCCCACCAGCAACATCATATCCACCCCATCAACAATAGACCCCCACCAGCAACAATATATCCACCCCATCAACAATAGACCCCCATCAGCAACAATATATCCAGCCCATCAACAATAGACCCCCACCAGCAACAAAATATCCACCCCATTAACAATAGACCCCCACCAGCAACAATATATCCACCCCATCAACAATAGACCCCCACCAGCAACAAAATATCCACCCCATCAACAAGAGACCCCCACCAGCAACAAAATATCCACCCCATCAACAATAGACCCCCACCAGCAACAATAAATCTCTCAGCAGCGAGCATTAATAGACCCGCCAGTAGCTAGCAACAATACACCCTCCCTCAACAGTAGATCCCTCCTACCAACAAGCAATGACATATTTTCAGGACTGCAGATGCCAGAACTGCTGAAAAAGAAAACCCGTCCCAAGTTCTTGTTTAGGTTTTAATTTTATTTCTTCATTTAGGTTTTCGTTTTCCTAAATATTACATGGGCAGAACAGATTTTGCATGCTCACCTCCCCGACTAGTGTGCTCGAGAGTCAGCGGTGAGAGTTCACCTGAGGTTGCTGCCCTGTCCGCTGCCAGACCTCACATCCTACCGCCCAGCTTCTGAGTGTGCATAACAGTGTAAAACACAGTGCCTGCTGTTTTTGAACTAGAGGGCTCTGTTTCTTTTTATACTAATGTGACAAAATAGGTGCCGGAGCGCAGTGTATGAGAGAAGTCAGATGACAGGGAAGGGGCTGTCAGACCTCAAATGCCTAAAGTGGTTGTAAACCTCAGACCTGAAATGCAAAACCATGCATAGCTCTCTATAGTGTGTACTTGTCTCAATCCAGAGCACTAAGTGTCATTTCTGTCTGCTGCTTCCTTCCTCTGCTATCTGTGAGTGACAAGTTTTCCTGACACGGGGAGGGAGCTCCAGCACACAGCCTGTGATTGACAGCCTCAGCTCTGTTCCTGTGTGCTGTGTGAAGGAGGGTGCGTCCTTTCCCTCCAATCAGCTCCTCAATGAGCTCTGCAGAGTGTAACTTCAGCCCCCGCCCCCCTGTTTTCTGACATCTCAAACAAGTTGTATAAATTCTGTACTTTAACCACTTCAGCCACGGAAAAAAAATTGCCCCCTTAATGACCAGAGAATTTTTTGCGATTTCACTGCATCGAATCGCAAAAACGAACAATTGCGCGGTCGTGCGACGCTGTACCCAAACAATATTGATGTACTTTTTTTCCCCACAAATAGAGTTTCCTTTTGGTGGTATTTGATCACCTCTGCAGTTTTTATTTCTTTGCGCTGTAAACAAAAAAAGAGCGACAATTTTGAAAAAAAAAGCAATATTTTTTAATTTTTGCTATAATAAATGTCCCCAAAAAATATCTAAAAAAAACACATTTCTTCATCAGTTTAGGCCGATATGTTTTCTTCTACATATTTTTGGTAAAACAAATCGCAATAAGTGTTTATTGATTGGTTTGCGCAAAAGTTATAGTGTCTACAATATAGGGGATATATTTATGGCATTTTATTTATTTATTTAATTTTTTTACTAGTAATGGCGGTGATCTGCGATTTTTTTTTTTTTTATCGGGACTGTGACATTGCAGAGGACAGATCGGACACTTTTGACACTTTTTTGGGACCAGTGACATTTATAGCGCGATCAGAGCTAAAAACAGCCACTGATTACTGTATAAATGTCACTGGCAGGGAAGGGGTTAACACTAGGGGGCGATCAAGGGGTTAAGTTTGTTCCCTGGATGTGTTCTAACTGTAGGGGGGGATGAGCTCACTAGAACATGACAGAGATCACTGTTCCTGATGACAGGGAATAGAAGATCTCTGTCATGTCACTAGGCAGAACAGGTAAATGCCTTGTTTACATTTCCCCGTGCTGCCTCTCTTCGCCGCGATCGCGGGCCACCTGCGGACATCGAGTCCGCGGGCACGCTTGTGCAGCGGGTGTGCACGCCGCTGGCGGCGTGTGCACGCCCGCTATCTGGCTTTGAAGGAGGGACGTACGGGTACGCCCATTCGCCCACCCTTGCCATTATGCCGACGTATATCGGCGCACGGTGGTCGGGAAGTGGTTAAACAGATGTAGAGAAGACTGCAGATAGACAGGTACAACTTATGTAGGAGGCTTTTTCTCATCTCTGTGTATCATCTGAGGCCAGTTACTTCACTGGGTATATATAAGGGTTTACAACCACTTTAAGTATGTAAAGCAAACCTTAGAGAACGGACAGACACCGCTAGGCAAAGGAAAAGGTGTGCTTGATAAGGAGGCCCACAAGATTTAGATTCTTACCCATGCCCTCCTCTCCCCTGTCCCCTGGAGCCACTGCATGTGAAAGTTTCTCTGCAAATTTCCACTTTCGCCAAGTCTAAATTTCCCCCAGGAATATGCACCACCTTCAGCCACCATATGGGGCAACCTTTAGCCATGGGGTGCAGGTGAAATGCCCCTTATTCCCCAACGCTCAGAAGCACTGGGTTTTTGATGAGCACCAGTAGCAGATCAGGATGGTGGGGAAAGGTAGGTAAAATTTGCTCGTCCAGGCAAACTTTTGGTTGGTTTTAAGTATAATATAAATCTTTAATCAAAATTCTGCTTAATGGTAAGTATTTTAGACGAAATACTCTGTTTTTTGTATAAGTCCACTCATGACCAGTTCTCACGCTAAGGCTAGATGTCTAGTGCAGTAACCCGTAGCTACCAGAAGACGCAATGCACTAATAAGACAACAGAAGACTGAGATCTGGTTGGCTACGGTGGTTTGTTGCAGTTTGCACACAATTTGCACATGCCCTTGTGCGGACAGACCCTTTAAGGTCTTTTCATGCTTTTTTGGAGGACCAACATCTGTGAGAACCTTCAGGTTCTTCATAGCAGTAGGATGTATATGTAACAGAAACAGATGAAGAACGAGACTGTATTGCTCAGAACTGTGAGCCGTAGCATGAAGTTTTTATGTCTGTGAAAGAAAAAACTTTTCTGTTTCAATTTACAGATTGTTATTTTTTCCTAATCTTCATGGGTACGTCATTCCACCTCTCTTTATTCTCGTTGACGAAACGCTGCCTTGGTCCATGTGCAGGGCCGTCCTAATAGCATCG
Organism: Lithobates clamitans; assembly: GCA_037952925.1. NCBI lineage: Eukaryota > Metazoa > Chordata > Amphibia > Anura > Ranidae > Lithobates > Lithobates clamitans. The sequence goes on along the minus strand of JBBGZY010003382.1, from coordinate 105,037 downwards.
CGGCCCCCCTACCAGGCTGCCCCAAATTCACGCACCTACCCTCAAGAATTAAAGTATAAATAGTTGATAGAATTAAACATATATTAGTACTTTCAATAAAATCGATTTTAACCACTTGACCTCCAGAAGATTTACCCCCCCGCCCCCCTCCCCCCTTTCATGACCAGGCCATATTTTACGATACATCACTATTTTTAACTGACAATTGTGCGGTCATGCAACCCTGTACCCAAATACAATTTATGTCCTTTTTTTACCCCCATAAATAGAGCTTTCTTTTGGAGGTATTTGATCACCTGCGGTTTTTAGTTTTTTGCACTATAAACAAAAAAAGGCCGACAATTTTGAAAAAAAAAAAACAATATTTTTTACTTTCTGCTATAAAATATATCCAATAAAAAAAGGTAAAAAAAATCGAACTTATTCATCAATTTAGACCAATATGTATTCTGCTGCAAATTTTTGGTAAAAAAACAATCCCAATAAGCGTATATTGATTGGTTTGCGCAAAAGTTATCGCGTCTGCACACTATGGGATTTTTTTATGGAGTCTCGATTTTGTTTAAATTTTTTGTTACTAGTAATGGCGGCGACCAGCGATTTATAGCGGGACTGCGACATTGCCGCAGACAAATTGGGCTCCTGACAGTCTTGACACTTTTTTGGGGACCAGTGACACCAATACAGGGATCAGTGCTAAAACAAATGCACTCTCACTGTACTAATGACACTGGCAGGGAAGGGGGTTAACATCAGGGGCGATCAAAGGGTTAAGTGTGCTCTTAGGGAGTGCTTTCTTACTGTGTGGGGGGGTGGCTTAACTGGGGAAAGGTGGAGATCCGTGTTTCTGCTCAGAAACATAAGATCTCCTTCTTCCTTGATGACAGAACGGCAGTCTGCTTTGTTTACATAGGCAGACCGCTGTTCTGCCTCTCCTGTCAACGATCGGCGGGTCCCGCTGATTGGCTCCTGCTGTGTCCAGCCCGCGCATACGCCCCAGACCCTGTGCACAAAATCACGCACAGGTATGTGATTTTGTGCAGGAGGGCCGCCGTGCCGCAGTATATCTGCGTGGGGCGGACGTTAAGTGCTTAAACAAAAAGAAAACATGCCGTAAATCGAAGACTAAATCAACACAAAGGGCACAGTACAGGGTGGGGGGTCAGTAGGGCAAGATACTGGGATCAGGAGGGCAAAGTACAGGTTTCCGGGACACTGGCCATCCCGGGAAAGCTTAGTAAAAAGCGTGACTATCCCAACAGATCCGGGACAGTTGGCAAGTATGATGTAATGCAGGATTATCATGGGGGCCCCCCCATGCACGCGGGGCCCCTGGGCAGTACCCATGCATTAAGACAGCCCTGTCCACATGTACTGTATAAGAGGAAGTCGTAGAGGCGATGTGACCAAAGCAATAGAAAAGTGCCAAAACGAACACTTTGTAATATTTATGTTGGTGAAGACTATGAAGAAATGTAATATTACACACTAGTGACCTGTTTATTATTGTTATCTGCAGCTTTGACTTCCGGCTTTCTTTGTAACAGCAGCACAAGATGTCTTCATTGCTACTACTGACATGCGTAGTGAATCAGTACTGGTCTTTTAGAGATTGCACCAGGGAGTTTTGTTCTTCTGCTAAATTTTCAGCAATGACCGTTAAACTCGTTCAGCTCCATATAGCTTCCTGTCCACCAGTTATAGTGATTAATGTATGGAGAACTGAAGGCCCGGCACAGTTTGGCACCTTTATCCTTTAATTACCAAAAAGACTTGAGACAGGATTACATGTCTACACTATATGGAGAAGTTTGTGGACAGCTGGCCGTTACATCTATAGACGCTTGTGGCACATCCCATGTGTGTCCATTCAGCCAAAAGACCATTTGTGAGGTCAGGTACTGATGTTGGATCAGAAGACCTGGCTCAGAATCAACGTTCCAGTTCATCCCAAAGATGTTCAATAGGTTCAGTAGGGTTGAGGTCAGGAGTTAATGCAGACCAGAGGTGAGCTGTGGCCAGGGGGTGCAGAGGTGAGCTGTGGATGGAGAGTGCAGAGGTGAGCTGTGGATGGAGAGTGCAGAGGTGAGCTGTGGATGAAGAGTGCAGAGGTGAGCTGTGGATGGAGAGTGCAGAGGTGAGCTGTGGATGGAGAGTGCAGAGGTGAGCTGTGGATGGAGAGTGCAGAGGTGAGCTGTTGATATAGAGTGCAGAGGTGAGCTGTTGATGGAGAGTGCAGAGGTTAGCTGTTGATGGAGAGTGCAGAGGTGAGCTGTGGCCAGGGGGTGCAGAGGTGAGCTGTGGATGGAGAGTGCAGAGGTGAGCTGTGGCCAGGGGGTGCAGAGGTGAGCTGTGGATGGAGAGTGCAGAGGTGAGGTGTGGATGGAGAGTGCAGAGGTGAGCTATGGCCAGGGGGTGCAGAGGTGAGCTGTGGATGGAGAGTGCAGAGGTGAGCTGTGGATGGAGAGTGCAGAGGTGAGCTGTGGATGGAGAGTGCAGAGGTGAGCTGTGGATGGAGAGTGCAGAGGTGAGCAGTGGACAGAAAGTGCAGAGGTGAGCAGTGGACAGAGAGTGCAGAGGTGAGCTCTGGCCAGGGGGTTGTAGAGGTAAGCTGTGGACGGAAACTGTGGAGGTGAGCTGTGGCCAAGGGGGTGCCTAGGTGAGCAGTGGACAGAGAGTGCAGAGGTGAGCTCTGGCCAGGGGGGTGTAGAGGTGAGCTGTGGCCAGGGGGTGTAGAGGTGAGCTGTGGCCAGGGGGGAGCAGAGGTGAGCTGTGGCCAGGGGGGTGTAGAGGTGAGCTGTGGCCAGGAGGGTGCAGAGATGAGTGGTGGACGGAGAGTGCAGAGGAAATCTGTGGCCAGGGGGGTGCAGAGGTGAGCTGTGGCCAGGGGGTTGCAGAGGTGAGCTGTGGCCAGAGGGTTGCAGAGATGAGCTGTGGACAGAGGTAGGGTGTGGATGGAGATTGCAGAGGTGAGCTGTGGTCAGAAGGTGCAGAGGTGAGCTGTGGATGAAGAGTGCAGAGGTGAGCTGTGGATGAAAAGTGCAGAGGTGAGCTGTGGATGAAGAGTGCAGAGGTAAGCTGTGGCCAGGGGGGTGTAGAGGTGAGCTGCGGCCATAGGGGTACAGAGGTGAGCTGTGAACAGAGGGTGCAGAGGTGAGCTGTGAACAGGGGGGTGCAGAGGTGAGCTGTGGACAGAGGGTGTAGAGGTGAGCTGTGGTCAAGAGGGTGCAGAGGTGAGCTGTGGCCAGGGGGGTGCAGAGGTGAGCTGTGGCCAGGGGGGTGCAGAGGTGAGGTGTGGCCATGGGGGTGCAGAGGTGAGCTGTGGCCATGGGGGTGCAGAGGTGAGCTATGGTAGAGGGTACAGAGATCAGCTGTGGTCAGGGTGGTGCAGAGGTGAGCTGTGGCCATGGGGGTGCAGAGGTGAGCTGTGGTCATGGGGGTGCAGAGGTGAGCTATGGTAGAGGGTTCAGAGATCAGCTGTGGTCAGGGGGGTGCAATTTGGCATCTTTTCCTTGAGCAATGGATATCCACAAACTTTTATCATATATTGTACATCTACAGGCAAAGTACTGACACTTTTAAACTTTTTAAGACCAGTACTAGATACTGAAATGCTCCTGCTAAATTTATTATACAGCTATATACCTATAAACATTTGTCAGACCAATAAATTAATTGCTTGATAGGTCTTTTTTAAGTCTTTTTTTTTTAATTCTGTTTTGTTTACTCAAAAATGTTCTGCCTATAAATTATGTTAAAGTATCTCAAGTTAATAAACTGTCCTTGCACAGGCTCTATTGTGTTTGTGTCATTTCAAAAGTTATTTTGTATCTTTTTCAATCTGCAGCTTTTATTAAAATAATAAGTGGTGGTCCTTCCATGAAGGTCATTGATTGGCATTTTCTGTTGTAGGGTGTCAACGCTCTGTCTTTGTGTCCCAGTTGTGCTCCTCCATTGTCACACAGGCTTCTGATGGCAATTAGAAACAGCTGTGCCAGGGCACATCATGTAAGCTTGGGCCACTGCTGTTACCATCAGAAAACCCACCCTGGGAAGATCAATGCAGTTATTGATTTCTGAAGTACATATAGACATGAAGAAGGTTCCAAGAGGGTATAGGAAATCCTCGGCACTGAAATGCAAAAAAAGGTGCAAAAATGTGTAAACAAGTGATGTATAAAAAACAATTATTTATGATACAAGGCACTTTAGGAAATAAAATGTCTTTCAGATGAGGTTTACGTCTACTTTAAGGCTCATCCAATTATTTGTGGTGATGTAATGCTCGTTGCGTCAGCCAATTCAAAAAGTGCAGAGGTGAGCTGTGGACATACAGTACGTTGTACAGGTGAGCTGTGGATAGGGGGTGGCAGAGGTGAGCTTGAATGGGGAGGTGTGCAGATACTGTTTGAGCTGTGGACCAGGGTGGTGCAGAGGTGAGCCATAGACAGGGGCTGCATAGGTGAGCTGTGGATGGAGGGGTGAGCTGTTGACGAGGGGTGCAGAGGTGAGCTGTTAATGGGGGGTGCAGGGGTGAGCCGTGGACAGAGAGTGCAGGGGTGAGCTGTGAACAGGAGGTGCAGAGGTGAGCTATGGATGGGGTGCAGAGGTGAGCTGTGGATGGGGTGCAGAGGTGAGCTGTGGACAGGGGGTGCAGAGGTGAACTGTGGACAGAGAGTGCAAGGGGGAGCTGTGAACAGGGGGTGCAGAGGTGAGCTGTGGATGGAGTGCAGAGTTGAGCTGTTAACGGGGGTGCAGAGGTGAGATGTGAGTAGGGAGGTATACAGAGGGGAGGTATATTGAGGTGAGCTGTGAATGCAGGGGGTGCAAAGGTGAGCTGTGAACAGGAAGTGCAGAGGTGAGCTGTGGATGGGGGTGCAGAGGTGAACTGTTGACAGACTTGCAGAGGTGAGCTGTGGGTGGGGAGGTGTATAGAGGTGAGCTGTGGATGGCGGTGAAAAGGGGAGCTGTGGGTGGGTAGGTGTACAGAGGTGAGCAGTGGGTGGGGAGCTGTATAAAAGTGGGCGGGGGGTGCAGAGGTAAGCTGTGGGTGCGGCGCTATACAGAGGTAAGCTGTGTATGCAGGGGTGTACAGAGGTGACCTGTGAACGGGGGTGCAGCGGTGAGCTGTGGGTGGAGGTGTACAGAGGTGAGCTGAGAATGCAGGGGTGTACAGAGGTCAGCTGTGGACGGGGGTCCAGAGGTGAGCTGTGGGCGGAGTATGTAGAGGTGAGCTGTGGGTGGAGGGTGCAGAGGTGAGCTGTGGGTGGAGGGTGCAGAGGTGAGCTGTGGGTGGAGGGTGCAGAGGTGAGCTGTGGGTGGAGGTGTACAGAGGTGAGCTGTGGGTGGAGGGTACAGAGGTGAGCTGTGAATGCAGGGGTGTACAGAGATGAGCTGTGGGCGGAGTATGTAGAGGTGAGCTGTGGGTGGGGGTCCAGAGGTGAGCTGTGGGTGGGGGTCCAGAGGTGAGCTGTGGGTGGAGGGTACAGAGGTGAGCTGTGGGTGGGGGTACAGAGGTGAGCTGTGGGTGGGGGTCCAGAGGTGAGCTGTGGGTGGGGGTCCAGAGGTGAGCCATAGATCATGGGGTAGTGTGCAGATGTGAGCTGTGGATCGGTGAGGTGCAGAGGTGGGCTGTAGGTGGGGAGGTGTACAAAGCTGGGCTGTGGACAGGGGGTGCAGAGGTGAGCGGTGTACGGGGGGTGCAGAGGTGACCTATGGAAGGGGTAATGTGCAGATGTGAGCTGTGGAGTGCAGAGGTTAACTGTGGATAGAGACTATGAGCAGAGGTGAGAGCTGTTTACCAGGTGAGCTGTTGAAAGGGGGTGCAGAGGTGAGCTGTGGATTGGGGGGGGTGCTGAGGTGAGCTGTGGATGGAGGTGGGGTGCTGAGGTGAGCTGTGGATTGGGAGGTGCTGAGGTGAGCTGTGGATGGAGGGGCGGTGCTGAGGTGAGCTGTGGATGGGGGGGGGGGTGCTGAGGTGAGCTGTGGATGGGGGGGGTGCTGAGGTGAGCTGTGGATGGAGGGGGGTTGCTGAGGTGAGCTGTGGATGGAGGGGGGTTGCTGAGGTGAGCTGTGGATGGAGGGGGGTTGCTGAGGTGAGCTGTGGAAAAAGGTAGAAAGGTGCAGAAAAATGAGGGTGGTACGATATTCAAAATGAATGGCGCTACAATGCAAGCTACTTATGTTAGCACATTGTGGAAGTGTAAATGACACCCTACTGCAGCATATTCACTGCAGATGCATCATTCCATGCAGCTTGCCCAGTTTTGTAACATGCAGACTGTATTTGGTTAACAAACTGCTGTCCCTGAGTCCTATTCTCACCAGAGTGATTATTTTCAGTGAAGTTAAAAAAAAGATATAAAGTCAGATGCAGTAGGACTGGATGTGATGCAAAGTAATGGCAAGGAGGGTGACCCATGCCAATTTAAACACCAGCGGTAGCGGCATTGTGAAGCATGGGGGTGGAAGGAGGCCGCATGCAGCAGTTCAGCCAAAGGTTGCAGCACCAGGAGAGGATTTGAGGAACCTGATTATTGTTTTTCTAGCCTCTCTGTGACTCAGTATGTGTGTGAATATAAATCCCCGGCTTTTATAGAGGACTTGTTAAATACCTTGTCACCACCTGCACAAAGCCTGCTCTATTGACTTGGGCAGCTTAGGTCCCCCTCCCTTCCTCCCACCTCCTCCTAGGGCAGCTCAGGAGACTTGAATATTACAGAGGCTACAAAGACATTATGAACTAGAGGAAGAACCTGCCGAATTTCAGTCCCAGGCCGACCCAGGATCTTAAACCTCTCGTGGACTGAGATCGGCAAAGACGGAGTCCAAATTCAATTTAGAGAAAAGCACCAGGTAAGCGTTTAAAGGAACACTCCAATCAAAAATGAAAATTAAACCTTAAAATCTCACAAGGGGAGCAATTTGTTGCAGAATACAAAACGTGTTTTTTTTTTTGGCTCCAGGCCGCCACACTGCAAAAAAGTTCTGCGATTGCTCAAAAAATAACTGCCATGGTAATCCTCTGCCTTTAAAGCCCAACTTTGAGTTTTTTATTTTATTTCTTGAAGTGGTGCCACCAGAGGTGTTAAAGAAAAAAAAAATCTCTGGCTGCGATATACACTTCCTCTACTGCGCTGTCCCCTGCAGTAATTGCTTTGCACCACTAGATGTCCTCAGTCTTTTGGGTTGAATGATACTGGAGTCCATGGGCTATTGTATTGTGTAAGTGTGGCGCTGCGATATTCACTTCCTCTACTGCGCTGTCCCCTGCAGTAATTGCTTTCCACCACTAGATGTCCCCAGTCATTTGGGTTGAATGATACTCAAGTCCTTACGCTATTATATTGTGTAAGTGTAGCACTTTTGGGTATTTATTACCTTTCAAAGGGATCACAACACTCCCCGTAACAATGCCTTCATCTCCTTTACAGAAGACTGTGCCATCTTTGTTCAGATATCACCCAGGGTCACCATCTACCTCCTGGATTGAGATCAGGGATGACACACTAATGTAAATGCCGGTGCCTGTGAAGTTCACAAATGTTTGCTACAGATCAGTTCCTGCTGCAGCCTCTCACCTTCCTACAAAGTTTTGGTATACAGTCAGTGTGATCTCTGGGGGAGAGGAGACTGAGGAAATGCTTCCTCCTGCCTGCAGCAGACTGATGACGCCACATGAGTCTAGGCAAAAGTCACTAGACTGGAGCTCAGAGCGGCTTTTTAATGATAAAAGGTGGAGGTTGGAGCTCTTTTGAAAAATGATATGCTTACTGTACCTTGGGAATTATCAGTTATTTTTTTTTATGCCAATCTGTAAAGTTACAAAAGTGGTAATACTGGATTCAGGATGACAGCTCTGGAACCCTCAACAAAGTCAGAATTGTGAGATTAAAAATTTGGGCCAGGGTAACATTTATTAAACACAATTCTGAGTTTGAAAATTACATTTCTATGATTAAAAATCAGAATTTTGAGTTTAGAAGTCAGAATTCTGAGATAACAAGTTTGGGCCACGCTAAAATTTATTAAATGACATTTTGCGTATAAAAGTCAGACTTTTGAGAAAAAAAAAGTCAGAATTCTAAGTTTGACAGTCAGAATTCTGAGATTAAATATTTGGGCCATGCTAGAATTTATTAAACGCAATTCTGAGTTTGAAAGTTAGAATTCTGAGATTAAAAGTCAGAATTCTGAGTTTCAAAGTCAGAATTCTGAGATTAAATGTTTTGGGCCATGCTAAAATTTATTAAACGTAAATCTGAGATTGAAAGTTAGAATTCTGAGATTAAAAGTCAGAAATCTGAGATTAAATGTTTGGGCCATGCTAAAATTTATTAAACGCAGTTCTGAGTTTGAAAGTTAGAATTCAGAGATTAAAAGTCAGAATTCTGAGTTTCAAAGTCAGAATTCTGAGATTAAATGTTTTGGGCCATGCTAAAATTTATTAAACGTAAATCTGAGATTAAAAGTTTGAATTCTGAGATTAAAAGTCAGAAATCTGAGATTAAATGTTTGGGCCATGCTAAAATTTATTAAACGCAGTTCTGAGTTTGAAAGTTAGAATTCAGAGATTAAAAGTCAGAATTCTGAGTTTCAAAGTCAGAATTCTGAGATTAAATGTTTTGGGCCATGCTAAAATTTATTAAACGTAAATCTGAGATTAAAAGTTTGAATTCTGAGATTAAAAGTCAGAAATCTGAGATTAATGCCGCGTACACACGGTCGGATTGTCCGGCGGACAATCCGATCGTGTGTGGGCTTCACCGGACCTTCAGCGGACTTTTCCAGTCGCAAATCCGACGGACTTTAGATTTGGAACATGCTTCAAATCTTTACGTCGTAACTCCGCCGGACCCAGAAATCAGCTCGTCTGTATGCTAGTCCGACCGACAAAAACCCATTCTAGGGCAGCTATTGGCTACTGGCTATTAACTTCCTTATTTTAGTCCGGTGTACGTCATCACGTACGAATCCGTCGGACTTTTGTGTGATCGTATGTAGGCAAGTCCGTTCGTTAGAAGGTCCGCCGCAAGTCCGCCAAAAGTCCGTCGAAAGTCTGTCGGACGGGCTGTCGGACTTTTGTAGCCGAAAAGTCTGACCGTGTGTACGCGGCATAAATGTTTGGGCCATGCTAAAATTTATTAAACGCAGTTCTGAGTTTGAAAGTTAGAACTCTGAGATTAAAAGTCAGAATTCTAAGTGTCAAAGTCAGAGTTCTGAGATTAAATGTTTGGGCCATGCTTAAATGTATCAAGCACAATTCTGAGTATGAAAGTCAGAATTTTGAGAATAAAAGTCAGAATTCTGAGTTTTAAAGTCAGAGTTCTGACATTTTAGGAGGGCCACAGAGCTCTTCCATAATCCCAAAAGGGACAAAACTGCTGTAACTGACTATAAAGTGTGAGCTGGAGTTTGGCTTCAGTGTGTTAGTGTATTTAAAACTGCTAGTCCATCTAACACTCCCATTCCCCCCCTCCCCAGACTGACGATGTTGCTACCGGCTGTGCCTCCTGTGCTCCTTTATCCAGAGTGGGGGGAGGGGCTCTAACACAGGGGGTGTGTTACTGGCCAGATCACCAGGTAAAAACAGGGGAAAAAAGCCTATTACAGAAAACTAATGCAGCCGCCACATCCAATGATTGGTCAGCTGCAATGTATGACACTTTTGGGTTTTGGGTTTAATGCCACCTTGAACAGAAATGTCCGTTCCCATATTTATACCCTGATATGGTCCCTTTAACAGATTCTTTATTTGTTCTTCTTATGCTTTGAACAATGAGGATATTCAGGCCGGAGCTTAAAAAATGTTTTTAAGGTCCTGATTGGTGGACGGTGGGACAAGCTGCTGCGGCTGCTACTTCTTGCTTGGCTGCCAGCCGCGGATTAAGCCGGCGGTGGTCTTAAAGGGTCTGTGGATTATATCTGGGGGGAGGGGGGGAGGGGAGTACTGGACGATAAGAGGAACAGCGTGATCAGTGAGCGTCACATGGGGCGATTGTACTGATTGTAATGTGGGCCGCCACGTCCTTCTGGTATTTGGAATATCAGAACCCTTTACCTTTATGGCAATAAGACGTAGTGTAAGTGCATGGTCAGCCCAATGGAGAGAGTAGAGGGTTAGGACCTCTGTCGGGCTTTTATAGGAGACAATAAAAAAGTATCACTTTCAAAACTTCTCTCTATTGTTTCCTATAAAAGTATTGCACTTTGAGGAGTATCCTTTAAGAGACTTTAGAGGGGAATTTAAGGCGGTATTAAACCCAAAAAGCAAACCAGGCCTCCTCTGACACCTCTCCTTTACAAGTAAAGATCAGGATTTTTTTTGCCAGAAAATGACGTAGATTACCCAAAACATGAGGGGGGAGGGGTGATATCTGTGATAATGTTTGGACCTGATTGCATGTTTTTTGGAGTCGCTTTGATTTGATTTGGTTATGAATCTCCATTAGGGTGTTGAATCTTCCTGTATTTGTAGTTATGGAATTGAATATGTGTTGCTGCTGATTAATTTGATCTGGGCTGTTTTTTAGATTTGATCCCCATTTTAATTTATGCTTATTTCTTTTTTTATTATTGCCTATATGTGTTGTTTAAAAAATGTGAATTTTCAGCTTTCAGCGCTGTCACACTTTGAATGACAATTGCGCGGTCATGTAGCGCTGTACCCAAATGTCATTTTTATTTTTTATTATTTTTTTTTTCACACAAATAGAGCTTTCTTTTGGTGGTATTAAAGTATTAAATCACTACTTTTTTTTTTTTTTTTGCTAAATAAATGAAAAAAGGTCAACTTTTTTAAAAAAATGCGTTTTTCTTCATTTCTGTTATAAAATTTTGCAAACATAATTTTTCTCCTTCACTGATGTGCGTTAATGGGGCTGCACTGATAGGCAGCACTAAAGAGGTGGCACTGATTAGGCAGCACTGATGTGCACTGATAGGTTGCACTAATGGGCACTGATGACGTGACACTGATCAGACAGCACTGATAGGTTGCACTAATGGGCACTGATGACGTGACACTGATCAGACAGCACTGATAGGTGGGACTGATGGGCACTCATAGGCTGCAGTAATGTGCACTGATGAAGCAGCACTGATCAGACAGCACTGATAAGCTGTACTAATGTGCACTGATGAGGTGGCACTGTTGGGCACTGAGGAAGCTGCACTTATATGCGACACTGATGGGCACTGATAGGCAACAGTGATAGGCAGCACTAATGGGCACTGATAGGCAGCACTGATTGGCACTGATAAGCAACACTGATGAGTGGCACTGATAGGGGCACTGATAGGCGACAGTGATAGGCAGCACTAATGGACACTGATAGGCAACACTAATTGGCACTGATAGGCAACACTGATGATGAGGCACTGATAGGCGACACTGATGGGTGGCACTGATGGGCAGCACTAATGGGCACTGATAGCCAACACTGATGGGTGGCACTGATGGACGGCACTGATGGGCTGCAGTGATGGGCTGCAGTGATAGGCGGCACTGATGGGTGGCACTGATGGATGGCACTGATGGGCGGCACTGATAGGCGGCACTGATAGGCAGCACTAATGGGCACTGATAGCCAACACTGATGGGTGGCACTGATGGACGGCACTGATGGGCTGCAGTGATGGGCTGCAGTGATAGGCGGCACTGATGGGTGGCACTGATGGATGGCACTGATGGGCGGCACTGATAGGCAGTACTAATTGGCACTGATAGGCAACACTGATGGGTGACACTGATGGACGGCACTGATGGGCTGCAGTGATAGGCAGCAATGATGGGTGGCACTGATGGATGGCGCTGATGGGCGGCACTGATAGGCAGTACTAATTGACACTGATAGGCAACACTGATGATGAGGCACTGATAGGCGGCACTAATGGGCGGCACTGATGGGCACTGACGGGGCTGCACTGATAATCAGTGTAAATGTGGCTGTCAGAATTGCCAGTTACTGGCTCTCCTCTCCTCACACTGTGACAGCGCACAAGGAAACTAATGACAATAACCAGCAAGTTTGTTTACATTGTGATCAGCTGTGATTGGACACAGCTGATCACATGGTAAAGGGTTTGCTGTGATTGGCTCTTTGCCTCAATATATGATCAGTTGTGTCCGAAGGGATCAAAGAGCGCGCCAAGTGCGTACCTCAGGGAGCGCGAGGGGGGTGGGGGGGGGGGGGAGTGTGGTTCTGGTTGGACCCTCTAGGAACTGGACGACCACACTGGTAGCCGTCTTTTAGGCTATAGTGTGGTCGGGAAGTGGTTAATAGACCTATTGGTATTAAACCCGAAAGCAAACATTTATTATATTGCAACTTAATCAATTCTTAGGTGTGATGGCTGCATCAGTGGACTGACCCTTTAAAAACTTGGCAGACCCGGACAGGATTTTGCCTGAATCTGGTATTTTTTGGCTGAGCCTCTTCAGAATGACACAACACAGGAATCCCCTCTGTCCTGTCTGCAGCCCCCAAAACCATAAACCCCCCCCCCCGGCATGATCAGGAGAACTTGTGATTAACTGACGTGTGAGGGGCGGGGCCATCCCAGCGTGGGATCCTCCGTGTCTTCCTACGGAACCTTGTGTTTGAAGGCAGAGGCCTGTGATTAGCAGTGACTGTTAGAAGCCAGGTGTTCTGCAGCTGCCACTATAGTGACGAGTATTTTTATCCCCGACTCTGTGAACCTGACCTCCCATCACACCACACCGGCCAATCACAATTAGGATTTGTACACAAGGGCAGCTTGTAGGGGGTTTTGCTGGTCGTACTGGTGTATTTGTTTCCGCAAGTCTGCATGAACGTGTTCCTGATATCACAATATACACTATATTACCAAAAGTATTGGGACGCCTGCCTTTACACACACATGAACTTTTAGGACATCCCAGTCTTAGTCCGTAGGGTTCAATATTGAGTTGGCCCGTCCTTTGCAGCTATAACAGCTTCAACTCTTCTGGGAAGGCTGTCCACAAGGTTTAGGAGTGTGTCTATGGGAATGTTTGACCATTCTTCCAGAAGAGCATTTGTGAGGTCAGGCACTGATGATGGATGAGAAGGCCTGGCTCGCAGTCTCCACTCTAATTCATCACCAAGGTGTTTTATCGGGTTGAGGTCAGGACTCAAGTTCTTCCACCCCAAAATCGCTCATCCGTGTCTTTATGGACCTTGCTTTGTACACTGGTGTGCAGTCATGTTGGAACAGGAAGGGGCCGTCCCCAAACTGTTCCCACAAAGTTGGGAGCATGAAATTGTCCAAAATGTCTTGGTATACTGACGCCTTAGGAGGTCCCTTCACTGGAACTAAGGGGCCAAGTCCAACCCATGAAAACCAAACCCACACCATAATCCCCCCTCCACTAAATGATTTGGACCAGTACACAAAGCAAGGTCCATAAAGACATGGATAGGCGAGTTTGGGGTGGAGAAAATTGACTGGCCTGCACAGAGTCCTGACCTCAACCCGATAGAACACCTTTGGGATGAATTAGAGAGGAGACTGCAAGCCATCTCCAGCTCTTGCCCTCCGCTCACCAATGTCACTTATAAATAAGGGAGATGCAGGTGCATTATGGGATGAGGCATCACATGGTAAGCTGCACTGTGATCCCCATTAGTGCCCGGGTGCACAGATGCCAACCAATGATCTCCCTGCAAGTGAAAGAGAGAGGCGGAGCTACCAATACTTCTGAGAGGAATTAGAGCTGGGCTGGCTAGGTGATTTTGTTTTTGGGGGGGGGGGGGGATGAGCGCTGTAAAGGGAGATGTATGCAGAGGTGGGGGATGGGGGAGAGTGATGCAGAGATCAGACCCGAGGACTGTTTACATAGGGCACCCCTGAACTCTGCACTCTTTACATAGTGCACCCCTGAACTCTGCACTCTTTACATAGTGCACCCCTGAACTCTGCAATCTGTACACAACGTGCCCCTGAACTCTACACTCTTTACGTAGAGCACCCCTGAACTCTGCAATCTGTACAAAGGGCACCCCTGAATTCTGCACTCTGTACAAAGGGCACCCCTGAATTCTGCACTCTGTACATAGCGCACCCCTGAATTCTGCACTCTGTACATAGGGCACCCCTGAACTCTGCACTCTGTACATAGAGCACCCCTAAATTCTGCACTCTGTACATAGGGCACCCCTGAACTCTGCACTCTGTACATAGGGCACCCCTGAACTCTGCACTCTGTACATAGCGCACCCCAGAACTCTGCACTCTGTACATAGGGCACCCCTGAACTCTGCACTCTGTACATAGGGCACCCCAGAACTCTGCACTCTGTACATAGCGCACCCCAGAACTCTGCACTCTGTTCATAGTGCACCCCAGAACTCTGCACTCTGTACATAGTGCACCCCTGAACTCTGCACTCTTTACGTAGAGCACCCCTGAACTCTGCACTCTGTACATAAGGCACCCCTGAACTCTGCAATCTGTACACAACGTGCCCCTGAACTCTGCACTCTTTACGTAGCGCACCCCTGAACTCTGCAATCTGTACAAAGGGCACCCCTGAACTCTGCACTCTTTACGTAGCACACCCCTGAATTCTGCACTCTGTACATAGGGCACCCCTAAACTCTGCACTCTGTACATAGAGCACCCCTGAATTCTGCAATCTGTACACAACGTGCCCCTGAACTCTACACTCTTTACGTAGAGCACCCCTGAACTCTGCAATCTGTACAAAGGGCACCCCTGAATTCTGCACTCTGTACATAGCGCACCCCTGAATTCTGCACTCTGTACATAGGGCACCCCTGAACTCTGCACTCTGTACATAGAGCACCCCAGAACTCTGCACTCTGTACATAGTGCACCCCAGAACTCTGCACTCTTTACGTAGAGCACCCCTGAACTCTGCACTCTGTACATAAGGCACCCCTGAACTCTGCACTCTGTACATAGGGCACCCCTGAACTCTGCACTCTGTACATAGCATGTTGGTAGCATAATCATTAATGTGAAATGTATGTTCCTTGCTAACGAACATTATTTTTTTATCAGGTTATTATGGATAAAGTCCTGCTTTAAACTTCAGCTTCAATTTCACTCTCCCAGTCGAGTCAAATGCATTTCACCAAAATGGTGACATTTTTTTGGGTCAATTGCAGGACCTTTCTATCCAGTCGCTAATTTTGTTCCCTGGAAATATTACTGGGGAGTACCAGCTTACCGACACGCATGCCCCGGTAATGGGACCCGTGACTGAGAAGCACCAGCCCCGATTTTATTACATTGCCCTACCTCCAGTAGATGCCAGCCTGGAATCTGGCTGCTGGATCTGGACAAAGACGAGCGCCCAAATTTCCCGCAGACTAGTTCCTGCATTACTGAGGTCTGGTAAGTGATTTGAGGGGGTGATGGAGTTTCCAGCTGGCAGCACACCAGCCGCAGTACAAACCTGGAACAATAAGAGCAGGTGTGAGGTCATCGCGGGTCCAGTGATGGGCACAAACCTAACATTAACCTCTGAACTCTAAAAAAAATCTGGATGTGTCACGTTCTGGTGTAAGAAGAAAAAGAACACCTGGCCCACCAGTGACGGACACAGTAGGCAAAAGGCTCCGGTGCAGAACATTTTACGCCTCTTTATTCAGTTAGGGCTGACTGAGCTGAGGTTTTACCATCCCAACGCCCCCCCCCCCACACACACACACACCTAAATACACTATATTGTCATAAGTATTGGGACACCTGCCTTTACACGCACATGAACTTTAATGGCATCCCAGTCTTAGTCCGATGACCCCTTTCTGTTCCAACATGACAAATCAAGGTCCATAAAGACATGGATGAGCGAGTTTGGGGTGGAGGAACTTGACTGGCCTGTACAGAGTCCTGACCTCGACCCAATAGAACACCTTTGGGATGAATTAGACCGGAGACTGCAAGCCAGGCCTTCTCGTCCAACATCAGTGCCTGACCTCACAAATGCTTTTCTGGAAGAATGGTCTAACATTCCCATAGACACACTCCTAAACCTTGTGGACAGCCTTCCCAGAAGAGTTTAAGCTGTTATAGCTGCAAAGGGTGGGCCAACTCAGTATTGAACCCTACGGACTAAGACTGGGATGCCGTTAAAGTTCATGTGCGTGTAAAGGCAGGTGTCCCAATACTTTTGGCAATATAGTGTATTTAGGTGGGGGGCCAGGATGGTAAAATCTCAGCTCAGTCACTGTTTACCATCCCCTGGCTGCAGGTCTGAATGAGCCCTAACTGAATGGGGAGACGTAAAATTTTCTGCACTGGAACCTTTTGCCTACTATGTCCATCACTGGTGGGCCAGGTGTTCTTTTTCTTCTTACACCAGAACGTGACACATCCAGAGTTCAGAGGTTAACTTTAGGTTTGTGCCCATCACTAGACCCGCGATGACCTCACACCTGCTCTTATTGTTCCAGGTTTATACTGCTGTGCTGCCAGCTGGAAACACCATCACCCCCTCAAATCACTTACCAGACCTCAATACCGCAGAAACCAGACTGTAGAAAATTTGGGTGCTCGCCTTTGTCCAGATCCAGCAGCCAGATACGAAGGCAGGCCCGTCAACTTCATCCACCCCAAACTCACTCATCCATGTCTTTATGGACCTTTGTTTGCTTTGTACACTGGTGTGCAGTTATGTTGGAACAGGAAGGGGCCATCCCCCAAACTGTTCCCACAAAGTTGGGAGCATGAAATTGTCCAAAATGTCTTGGTATGCTGATCCCTTAAGAGTTCCCTTCAATGGAACTAAGGGGCCAAGTCCAACCCCTGAAAAACAACCCCCCACCATAATCCTCCTCCACCAAATGATTTGGACCAGTGAACAAAGCAAGGTCCATAAAGACATGGATGAGCAAGTTTGGGGTGGAGAAATTTGACTGGCCTGCACAGAGTCCTGACCTCAACCTGATAGAACACCTTTGGGATGAATTAGAGCGGAGACTGCCAGCCAGGCCTTCTCCTCCAACATCAGTGTCTGACCTCACAAATGTGCTTCTGGAAGAATGGTCAAACATTCCCACAGACACACTCCTAAACCTTGTGGACAGCCTTCCCAGAAGAGTTGAAGCTGTTATAGCTGCAAAGGGTGGGCCAACTCAATATTGAACCCTACGGACTAAGACTGGGATGCCATTAAAGTTCATGTGCGTGTAAAGGCAGGCGTCCCAATACTTTTGACAATATAGTGTAAGTGCATGCAGCTGCTCAAGGCCGTACACATGGGCACTACCGCCGCCAAACCTGACTTGTTGATACGATGAAGAGGCGTTAAAGCTTTGAAACACGTTCCCCAGTGACCTTGGGCGAGGGAGGTTTCCATCTTGCGGCTCCCCTTTGGGTTCAAGCACCACCTGCTTCAGTGGCTTCTATGATCCCCTAAACCAGCGGATTCCACTGTTAAGCCTCGTACACAGGATCAGGTTGTTGGCAGGGGATTGTCTTTTTACAGACTGTTGTCCTAAAATCTGACCGTTAGTACGCTCCTTCTGACAATTGTCCAACTTTCGTCCAACAAATGTTGGATGGCAGGCTCGTAAATTTTCGGCGAACAACGGTCTGTTGTCTGACTTTCGTAACATCAGTACACAAGTCCATCAATGCTCACCAAACACGAAATTAGCAGAAGAGGCCCAAAGGGTGGCGCTCAAGAGCTGAAATTCCTCGTAGCACGCCACTACGTTCATGTTTGTTGGCCAACAATTGTGTACCGTTAGTATGCAAGACAAGTTCCTGGCACATGCCCTTTAGACAAAAATCAGACGCTCGGTTGGCCAACAATCTGATCGTGTGTACGAGGCTTTAGGAGAACCTAACTGACCAGATTCAAAGTGAACTGTTTGGGTAGGCTCCAAAGATACTTGGAGGATAATAATCTTGAAAATAGTGGGAAATTTCAGTAACACCATCTCCAAGATTATGGAGAAAGCAGTAGTACAACAGCTACAACGCCACCTGGACACACACAAACTCTTGGACCCTCTGCAATCAGGCTTCCGCCCAGGCCATGGCACAGAAACGGCACTTCTCAAAATATGGGACGACGCCCTCGAAGCAGCAGATGATGGAGAATCATGTCTCCTGGTACTGTTGGACCTCAGTGCAGCGTTCGATACAGCGAACCACGATACTCTACTTATCCGCCTCACAGAAGTAGCAGGAGTCACTGATTCAGATCTACCATGGTTCGCATCCTTCTTAGGAAATCGTTCTCAGACAGTGAAACTAGGAGCATTCACCCCTGAAACACGTGCAATCTCTTGTGGAGTCCCTCAAGGTTCACCCTTGTCACCAGTGCTCTTCAACATCTACATCCGGCCACTACTCAAAATCATTAGAATATCGGCTCTATGCTTCCACTCATACGCTGATGACACTCAACTCTGCTTTTGTATCACCGGACAAAAAGACCATCATCAGCGACTAGAAAAATGCCTCACTTTGATAGACGACTGGATGACCACTAGCTCCCTCAAACTCAACGGATCAAAAACAGAGCTTCTTCTCCTACATGCAAACCAAAACTAAGACACCATGGACACCTCCCACCATCTTTGGACAGACCATCTCTCCAAGCACCAAAGCCAAGAGTCTCGGAGTTATCTTTGACTCAGAAATGTCTATGGATGCACAAATAGGATCAGTAGTCAGCGGATCTCACCATCTCCTCCGCCTGCTACGTAGAACTCATCCCCTTCATTCCAGAAGAGGACAAAGCAGCAGTAGTTGAAACAATCATTAATTCCCGACTAAACTACGCAAACTCCCTCTACAGAGGATTCCCCCAATATCATCTTGCGCGCTTACAACTCATCCAAAACACAACGGCAAGACTGCTAACAGAAAAAAACCCTGGGAACTCATCTCCCCTTCCCTGAGGAGCCTACATTGGCTAACCATAAAGAATAGGATCACATTCAAGACCCTCTGCCTCACCCACAAATGCATACAAGGAAACGCTCCTCAATACCTACGCGAGAAAATAAAACACTACAAACCCAATCGAAGTCTTCGATCATCTAACCAAAACCTCCTCCTCATTCCCAAATCCCGCTACAATTCAAAGGGAGAACGAAGATTCGCAGTCCAAGGACCACGGCTATGGAACGCTCTACCGACTTACATCCGCATGGGAGAAAACCATCAGGCCTTCAGGAAAAAACTCAAGACCTACCTCTTCTAAGAAGCTGGACAACACAGGATGGATCCAGCGCCTTGAGGCGATTCAGTTTGCATTTGCAGCGCTATACAAATCATTCATTCATTCATTCATTCATTCATATAAGTTTCCCAACTCTAAACTTGCAAGTGTTGATCAACAGACTCAGAGCATCAGATGTCCTCAATTAGGGTAACCTGCCAGCCATCTGGGGTCAATGTAGGGGTCTCCACTGGGTGTCTGAGGGATTCACACCCTCACCCACAACCCTCCTAAGGTACCCATGCCTTCTTCCTGCCCACTATACCTAAGATTCTTATCCTCTACGTCTCCTGATAAGTGGCTGCTTATGTCCACAAAATGAGTCGGGACATCACTTTGACGACATTGCTCTACAACTGGATATCATTTATCATTCGAATGTTAATGTTGTTCGATCAAATGATGGGGCAAAAAAGAGGATGCTGTACCAATATGAATTGGATACACTGTGTATATATGGGCTGTACCAAACGTAATGCAAAAGTGGGCTTAACGTTTTTATTAACTTATGTGAGTCGTTCAAATTTCGCATGTTGGTAGAGTTATACCGTGTAATGCCGCGTACACACAATCGGACATTCTGACAACAAAATCCATGGATCTTATGGATCTGCGGACGTTGGCTCAAACTTGCCTTGCATACACACGGTCACACAAATGTTGTCGGAAATTCCGAACGTCAAGAACGCGGTGATGTACAACACGCATGACGAGCCGAGAAAAATGAAGTTCAATAGCCAGTGCGGCTCTTCTGCTTGATTCCGAGCATGCGTGGAACTTTGTGCGTTGGAATTGTGTACACGCGATCGGAATTTCCGTCAACGGATTTTGTTGTCAGAAAATTTGAGAACCAGCTCTCAAATTTTTGTCGTCGGAAATTCCGACAACAAATGTCCAATGGAGCCTACACACGGTCGTAATTTCCGTCAACGAGCTCACGTTGACCATGTGTAGGCTCCATCGGATATTTGTTGTCGGAAATTCCGACCGTGTACGCGGCACAACTCTTCCTCTATAGTAACTGTTCTTTTTTTATTGCAGGTAAATAATGGATTCCAAGAAGAAGCAACGTGCCACCATTGAGTTCTTGATGAAGCAGAGATGAAGGCTGTCCGACATTCACAGAAGGCTACAGAATGTTTATGGGGATGACACCATTGGCAAGTCACCAATGGCAAGCATTGCTCTTATCAATGGTGTCATCTCCATAAACATTCTATATCCTTCTGTGAATGTCGGACAGCCTTCATCCCTCCTTCATCAAGAACTCAATGATAACACGTTGCTTCTTCTGGAATCCATTATTTACCTGGAAGCTAAAAAGAACTAGAGTTACTATAGAACATGTGAAATTTGAACAACCTATGTATAGTAATAAAAAAGTTCATAATTTGATAGAGTTTTGTTTAGTTGTTTTGGTACTCATGGTAACGTTCTCCTTGGTGTACAACTTTGCACATCTGTTTTGCAGGAACTTGAAATGCGTCTTCATAAAAGTTCTTAACGTTTCATCTCCAAGAGGTTCTATTAATGACGGTGATATTATTACAATGTGGCAGTTTTGGGAAGCGATGTTTCCCATGGAGTTTGCTGGTACCTGCAGTGATGGTCGCACGCCTGCAGACAGTGTCCATGGGCAGAGATCTGAGTGCTAGCCAGGGAGGGCAGGCTGTGTATGCAGATGAGAAATGGGAGAGGTGAGGGGGGGGGGGGGCACAGTAAGCTGACTCTGTGATTCATGTCAGTGCTGAAGTTTTTCTTCCTGCAGAAGTTTCCTCTCTGCCTGTTCAGACTTTTGCTTTAATCCCAGGAACTGGAGTTTAGCTTGGCTTGTAAGTGTCAGGAGCTTCCAGCCTCCATGGCGGAGGTCTGAGGACTGCGGACAACTGTCACCGGGAGTCCCATCCACTTATGTACTGACCCTCTGCTGGGGGCTTATTCACAATGTCATGTAAGTATAAAATATATACTTTTTTTTGCTGTTAGTCATTCTGTCACTTTGTGTTGGCTGCTGATTATATATATATATTATTATTATTATTATTAATATTATTTTAATATATTCATATATTTTTATATTGGTTTGTAGAGCATGGAAGTCTATTGGTATATAAGTATTCACAATATCATGTGAATATAAAATACATACTAACTGTATGCTGTCAGACCTACTGTCACTTAATGTTGGCAGCTGAATATTTATTATTATTAATATTTTTTAATATCAATATTATTTTCTTAAAAGATATTTATATATGTTTACATTGGTTTGTAGAGCATGGAAGTCTATTGTATATAATTATTACCAATATCATATAAATATAAAATACATTCTTGCTGTATGCTGTCGGTCCTACTGTCACTTAATGTTGGCAGCTGATTACATATTATTATTATTATTATTTTTATGTATTTATATGTTTTTATATTGGTTTGTACAGCATGGAAGTCTATTGGTATATAATTATACCCATTTCATGCTGTCAGTCCTACTGTCATTTAATGTTGGCAGCTGATTATTTATTTAATATTATTATTGTTGTTGTTATTGTTTATGTATTTATATATTTTTAGATTAGTTTGATGGAAGTTTATTGCTATAAACATTTTACAATATCATGTGAGTATAAAATGAATGCTCACTTTATGCTGTTAGTCCTACTGTCACTTAGTACTGGCAGTTTAGTTTTTTTATTATGATGATTATTATTTTTATCATTATTATTACTATATATTTATATATTTTATATTAGGTTGTAGAGATTGGAAGTCTATTGCTTTATACGCTTTACTATATCATATGAGTATAAAATATATACTCATGTTGTGCTGTTAGTTCTACTGTCACTTAGCGCTGGCAGCTGATTATTTTTTATTAGTATTTTTTATGTTTTTTTTTTTTAAATATTGTTATATCAGTAGAACATGGAAGTCTATTGATCTACAGTATGTATTCACAATATCATGTGATTATAAAATGCACACTTTATACTGTAAGTCCTACTGTTACCTGGTGCTGGCAGCTATTTAATATTTTTAATATATATATATATATATATATATATATATATATATATATATATATATATATATATATTAGTTGATAGAGCATGGAAATCTTTTGATATATAATTTTAACAATATCATTTTATATTGTAAGTCATACAGCCACTTAGTACCTGCAGCTGTTTATTTATTTAATATTATTTTTATAATTATTATTATTATTTATATTCTTTTTTTTTATATCATTATCGTGTTTTATATATATATTAGTTGATAGAGAGTGGAAATCTATTGATATAAAAATTTGACAATATGAGAAATGGTATAATCCTGTGTTACTTGAAACCATTTAGTCTGTGAAAGCAGTCATGCATAACCGTAGACTTTTTGTTTTTAATAAAATGCTGTTTTGGCCCCTTTTCACCCTTTGTTGTATCTCAGTGTTGCTGATCTCCTGCATCCTGTTTCAGACACTTCCTGTTCTCTCCAGCACCAGCTGCACATCATTGGACTGGACCGCCTTCCTGATAGTGACAATAGTGAACCATGCCGGTACAATGTATGTCGGCATGGCTGCTTGTATTCACCACCGGGGGGGCGCAGGTGACAGGGTGACAACGCAGGAGCACAATTAGGAGAGAGGGGGGCAGAGCGATGTCACCCTGTAACAGGAAGTGCCTGAACAAGGATCCTCATGGCAGGGTCACCACGTATAATTTACAATAAAGTTGCAGATTTTAACAGATTGACAGCAACTTTTAGAATTGCATTAACATATTAAATCGTATATGAGATTTTGTTGCTGGGTTCTGATCTACTTAATGCGTATATTTACATACAGTATATGAGCTACATGTATCTGCCTTTTGTGTAAATGCAGCAAGAGAAATAAATAACCATTCTTTGCTGTCCAGTCATGCTGATCCAGCAGCTTCACTGTCGCCAGAGTCACTGAGACTACTCTGTAGGGCCTGTCAGAGATTTTTTGAAAGCAATTGTCTCATCTGATAGGAAGTGAGACGCTCTCTAGGCTAGTAGTGGTCAACTTTCATAATATAGGGGGCTTCAATGTCATGAAAAAGGGGCACACATAATATACAGTTAATGTAATGTTACAAGAGAGGGTCAGAGACTATGGACATGCTACAGGAGATGGTCAGAGACTATGGACATGCTACAGGAGATGGTCAGAGACTATGAACATGTTACAAGAGATCATCAGAGACTATGTACATGTTACAAGAAATGGTCAGAGACTATGAACATGTTACAAGAGATCGTCAGAGACTATGGACATGCTACAGGAGATGGTCAGAGACTATGGACATGCTACAGGAGATCGTCAGAGACTATGGACATGCTACAGGAGATGGTCAGAGACTATGTGCCTGAAACAAGGGATGGTCAGAGACTATGGACATGCTACAGGAGATCGTCAGAGACTATGGGCCTTCTACAGGAGATCGTCAGAGACTATGGACCTGAAACAAGGGATGGTCAGACACTATGGACCTGAAACAAGAGATGGTCAGAAGAGACTATGGGCCTGAAACAAGGGATGGTCAGAGACTATGGGCGTGAAACAAGAGATGGTCAGAGACTATGCACATCCTACAGGAGACAGAGACTATGGACATGCTACAGGACATGGTTAGAGACTAAGGGCCTGATAGAGTAGATGGTCAGAGACTATGCACATCCTACAGGAGACAGAGACTATGCACATGCTACAGGAGATGGTCAGAGACTAAGGGCCTGATACAGGAGATGGTGGTCAGAGACTATGGACATGCTATGGGAGAGACTGTAAGCATGCTGTAGCAGTTGTTAGTTGTTTTCTTCAGGGTACAGTTATAAACCAGAGTGGTGCTTCTCAACTGCGGTTACGCTGATCCAGGGCAGGTAGTATGCAGGGCTGATCCCAGCATTTAGGAGATGACGGAGGTCCACCATCTCCAGACCTGACTCACCTCCTGCCCTCTTCTGAGTTGCTGGAGTCAAAAAGTGGGACTCTGATGTGAAGAAAAGACTCTGTGAATGGGGGCTCTGTGATGGGGGGACTATGTGATTAGATGGTAATGGGGGTCCGCTAATGTGATTGGGGCACGCTAATGTGATGTGGGCTCTAATGTATAGGGGGACTCTGATGTTAAAGGGGGGCAGCTGGGACTCTGATATGATGGGGACATCTGAGGTGAAAGGAGGGCTTCTGATGTGAAGGGACGGGGACTCTGACAAGAAGGGGTGACTTGGATGTGAAGAGGGATCTCTGATGTAAAGAGTGACTCTGATGTGAAGGGGGACAGCTCTGATAAGGAGGGGGGACTCTGATGTGAAGGGGGACAGCTCCAACAAGGAGGGGGGACTCTATTGTGAAGGGGGACAGCTCTGACAAAGAGGGGGGGGCTCTGATGTGAAGAGGGACAGCTCCGACAAGGAGGGGGGCTCTGATGTGAAGGAGGACAGCTCAGACAAGGAGGGGGGGGGGGCTCTGATGTGAAGGGGGACAGCTCTGACAAGGAGGGGGGGACTCAGATGTGAAGGGGGACAGCTCTGACAAGAAGGGGGGCTCTGATGTGAAGTGGGATAGCTCTGACAAGGAGGGGGGCTCTGATGTGAAGGGGGACAGCTCTGACAAGGAGGGGGGGGGCTCTGATGTGAAGGGGGACAGCTCTGACAAGGAGGGGGGGCTCTGATGTGATGGGGGGGGGGGCTCTGACAAGAAGGGGGGCTCTGATGTGAAGGGGGACAGCTCTGACAAGGAGGGGGGCTCTGATGTGAAGGGTGACAGCTCTGACAAGGAGGGGGGCTCTGATGTGAAGGGGGACAGCTCTGACAAGGAGGGGGGGGGGGTCTCTGATGTGAAGGGGACAGCTCTGACAAGGAGGGGGGCTCTGATGTGAAGGGGGACAGTTCTGACAAGGAGGGGGGGCTCTGATGTTAAGGGGGACAGCTCTGACAAGGAGGGGGGGCTCTGGTGTGAAGGGGGACAGCTCTGACAAGGAGGGGGGGGGCTCTGATGTGAAGGGGGACAGCTCTGACAAGGAGGGGGGGCTCTGATGTGATGGGGGGGCTCTGACAAGGAGGGGGGGCTCTGATGTGAAGGGGGACAGCTCTGACAAGGAGGGGGGGCTCTGATGTGATGGGGGGGCTCTGACAAGGAGGGGGGGCTCTGATGTGAAGGGGGACAGCTCTGACAAGGAGGGGGGGCTCTGATGTGAAGGGGGACAGCTCTGACAAGGAGGGGGGCTCTGATGTGAAGGGGGACAGCTCTGACAAGGAGGGGGGGGGCTCTGATGTGAAGGGGACAGCTCTGACAAGGAGGGGGGCTCTGATGTGAAGGGAGACAGTTCTGACAAGGAGGGGGGGCTCTGATGTGAAGGGGGACAGCTCTGACAAGGAGGGGGGGCTCTGGTGTGAAGGGGGACAGCTCTGACAAGGAGGGGGGCTCTGATGTGAAGGGGGACAGCTCTGACAGGGAGGGGGGGCTCTGATGTGAAGGGGGACAGTTCTGACAAGGAGGGGGGGGGCTCTGATGTGAAGGGGGACAGCTCTGACAAGGAGGGGGGGGCTCTGATGTGAAGGGGGACAGCTCTGACAAGGAGGGGGGCTCTGATGTGAAGGGGGACAGCTCTGACAAGGAGGGGGGGGGCTCTGATGTGAAGGGGGACAGCTCTGACAAGGAGGGGGGGCTCTGATGTGAAGGGGGACAGCTCTGACAAGGAGGGGGGCTCTGATGTGAAGGGGGACAGCTCTGACAAGGAGGGGGGGCTGTGGTGTGAAGGGGGACAGCTCTGACAAGGAGGGGGGCTCTGATGTAAAGGGGGACAGCTCTGACAAGGAGGGGGGGCTCTGATGTGAAGGGGGACAGCTCTGACAAGGAGGGGGGGGGCTCTGATGTGAAGGGGGACAGCTCTGACAAGGAGGGGGGCTCTGATGTGAAGGGGGACAGCTCTGACAAGGAGGGGGGGGGGCTCTGATGTGAAGGGGACAGCTCTGACAAGGAGGGGGGCTCTGATGTGAAGGGGGACAGTTCTGACAAGGAGGGGGGGCTCTGATGTGAAGGGGGACAGCTCTGACAAGGAGGGGGGCTCTGATGTGAAGGGGGACAGCTCTGACAAGGAGGGGGGGCTCTGATGTGAAGGGGGACAGCTCTGACAAGGAGGGGGGGCTGTGGTGTGAAGGGGGACAGCTCTGACAAGGAGGGGGGCTCTGATGTAAAGGGGGACAGCTCTGACAAGGAGGGGGGGCTCTGATGTGAAGGGGGACAGCTCTGACGAGGAGGGGGGGGGGCTCTGATGTGAAGGGGGACAGCTCTGACAAGGAGGGGGGCTCTGATGTGAAGGGGGACAGCTCCGACAAGGAGGGGGGGGGGGCTCTGATGTGAAGGGGGACAGCTCTGACAAGGAGGGGGGCTCTGATGTGAAGGGGGACAGCTCCGACAAGGAGGGGGGGGCTCTGATGTGAAGGGGGACAGCTCTGACAAGGAGGGGGGCTCTGATGTGAAGGGGGACATCTCTGACAAGGAGGGGGGGGCTCTGATGTGAAGGGGACAGCTCTGACAAGGAGGGGGGGGGCTCTGATGTGAAGGGGGACAGCTCTGACAAGGAGGGGGGGGCTCTGATGTGAAGGGGGGCAGCTCTGACAAGGAGGGGGGCTCTGATGTGAAGGGGGACAGCTCTGACAAGGAGGGGGGGCTCTGATGTGAAGGGGGACAGCTCTGACAAGGAGGGGGGCTCTGATGTGATGGGGGGGGGGCTCTGATGTGATGGGGGGGGGGCTCTGACAAGGAGGGGGGGCTCTGATGTGAAGGGGGACAGCTCTGACAAGAAGAGGGCACTCTGATGTAATGGGGGACAGCTCTGACAAGGAGGGGGGGCTCTGATGTGAAGTTTCCCATTGAAAAGTAACATTTACGTTTTTTTACATTGTAGGCTGGGATGACCCCAGATTGTTGTATGTTTTCTAAAGGGTGCCAAGACTGAAACACTAAGAAATGATGAACTAGAGACACATCACATGAGACTGCTATTCAAATAACGAATATGTAGAATATGATGCCGAACATACGAAACAATCTTACATTAAAAGTATATATCTGATATCTTAGTGGTTATCACGTCTGCATGGAGTTTGCATGTTCTCCCTGTCCCAGGTTTCCTCCCACACTCCAAAGACATGCTGATAGGTTGATTGGTTGCTGTCTAAATTGGCCCCTAGTATGTGTGAGAATGTACAATCTGTAAAGTGCTGTGTATATTATCAGGGCTATAAAAATACCTGTAATAAATAAATAAATAAATATATATATATATATATATATATATATATATATATATATATACTGTATCTCACAAAAGTCAGTACACCCCTCACATTTTTGTCAATCTTTTCTTCTATCTTTTCATGTGACAACACTGAAGAAATGACACTTTGCTACAATGTAAAGTAGTGAGTGTACAGCTTGTATAACAGTGTAAATTTGCTGTCCCCTCAAAATAACTCAACACACAGCCATTAATGTCTAAACCGCTGGCAACAAAAGTCAGTACACCCCTAAGTGAAAATGTCCAAATTGGGCCCAAAGTGTCAATAATACTGAGATCCTGTATATATAAGAACAAAACGTATGAGAAAGGTTCATGTTTGCACAGCATATATTTAAGGACAGATCCATATTGCCTCCATATTGAACTCGCTGTTCAGCTAATTAATACAACTTCATATTTGGACTTCAAAGGATGACTCAACGTGATAAATGGAGTATTTCCACCCATTAACGCTGATTCATGCGACTGGATGAGGATAACTCAGCACATTTCCCATTACCCAACATCTGCTTCATCAGGAGACACGAGGTATATACTGTATGTATCATACGAGCCTTTTTTTGCACTCAGTCATGCCGTGAGCCAAGGGAAAACCCCCCGCCCCCCAAAAAAAGAGACCACGTACGTCCTAGACCAGTGGTGGTGAACCTTGGCACCCCAGATGTTTTGGAACTACATTTCCCATGAGGCTCGTGCACTCTGCAGTGTAGTGGAGCATCATGGGAAATGTAGTTCCAAAACATCTGAGGTGCCAAGGTTCACCATCACTGTCCTAAAGCATCAAAACTCATATGGAATAGCAATAGATCTCATAGCCCATGTAATAAAATTTAGTAAATTGAGAGTCAAAATCAACTTGGATATTCACATTTCAGCAGAGGGTGGATAAGGCAGGATCCCAATTGAGCTTGCGAATTAGGCGCAATCTACTGTTGCTGGACCGCACTGCTAGCAAGAAGATTAATCACCACCACCACACTGAGCGGAGACACAGACAGCCAGAAAATTCCTACATGAATAAGAGAAGATCCGGTTAAAAGTGCATTGCAAACAAAAAGATTCCCAGTGTGGAGCTGTAGCTCCTTCATAGGAATACCCGTAAATTGGGCTTCTGCCTGGGGTGGAGCTACAGCCAGCAGAAACATAGAAAAATAATAAATTTTCTTAAAAAATGCGGTTACGGATCAGAACAGTACCCAGTGCTTCATGCATTAGGTGTCTTGGGGAGTTCATAAGGATTTCAACAGTCCCAACCTCTCTTCTCAGTGAATCTGATTAACAGGGATGAGGCATTTGATCTACAATTCTTATGCCTCATATAAAGTCCCAAGTTCCCTACTCCTTTCCCCCCCCTCCTTTTTTATTAAAACCTTTCAAAACCAGGTACCCACTCCCAAAATTGGGGCAGTGGGGGGGGGATGCAAACAATGCAAACACGTGCCGCCATCTTGGCTAAGGGAACAGCCTTGCGACTTCACAGCTGGTTTCCTACTACGCATGCATTAATCGCATTGCGCTTTCTCAATAGGTCGGCTGCGGCGGCGGCCGAACTTCTGGCTGAGTTTGCCGCGGCGAACTTAGCAGGAAGTGAGAGCTGGTACCTGTCAAAACCAAATGTGGCACTGGAAGGAGGGGGGGAGGCAGACAAGTGGAGCTTCCCTTTTTTGGGTGGAGCTCCACTTTAAAATCTATAAAAGAGAGCTGTGCGTCATGTCCAGGCAGCGCCCCCCCCCCCCCCTGTACTTTTACAAATGGCCTTGTCAAATGTGAACTAATGCCCCGTACACGCGATCAGAAATTCTGCCAGCAAAAGTTGGATGAGAGCTTTTGGTCAGAAATTCCCACCGTGTGTAAGCTCCATCGGACTTTTGCTGGCAGAATTCCAGCCAGCAAAAGATTGAGAGCAGGTTCTCTATTTTTCGGTCGGAAAAAGTTCCTATCCGAAAATGCGTTCGCCTGTATGCAATTCGGACACGCAAAAAATCACGCATGCTCGGAAACATTGAACTTCATTTTCTCGGCTCGTCGCAGTGTTGTACGTCACCGCGTTCTTGACGATCGAAAGTTCAGAGAACTTTTGTGTGACCCGTGTGTATGCAAGGCAAACTTGAACGGAATTCCATCGGAAAAACCATCCAAGATTTTTCTGACGGAATTTCTGATCGTGTGTATGGGGCATTAGTGTTACATTGTAACTTCAATCCAGATACAGAGAGACTCGAAGGAAACTTTGTTACTTTGTATAAGTTGTGGATTGCTGTACTATCCCAAGGACTTTTCTTCACGGTTAGGTTCCCTTTAATAAAGTGCTGTGCAAACTGTTGGCGCCATATAATACCTGTATAATAATAATAACAAATAAAAGAAATACACTGTTGCAGTTTGCAGTCTTCATGTCTCCGGTGTCAGTTGATACCGGCGCTGTCAGCTCTGTGGATTCACCTTTCGGAATCCCCCCGCCTGTCACTTGTTTGGAAGCCTGCGAGCGTTTGATGATCTGAGCAGCTGTTTTGGGGTGGGGGAGGGGTACGCCGTCCATGAATATTGTCATTGTGAATATGGCCTGGGACGGCGGAGATCACAGTGTGCACCTGGGGACCCCTTGCCACATCAACCTACAGCTCAGACTTACTATAGGGGGGGGGGGGGAGGATGTGTACAACGGGGCTTTGTTCCTACAGGTCCACAAGTCCTCTCCCCCGTTTCTTCTCATCATTAGAGGCAGAGAAATAAAAGCTGAAATGCCCGTAAAAGCAGTTTTTTTTTTTTTCGAGCTGCGGTGTGCATGAGCCCTAATTCTGCTCCTCCAGGACCTTCAGCAGGTCAGGTTTTCCAGTTGGCCAAGATGCGCTGATTGACCATCATGTAAAAGAAACAATTCTTTAACTCCTGATTGGGTCAAGAAATCTGGAAAACATGACCTGCTATTGGTCCCCCTGGTTTGGAAAACGCGGAATCAAAGCGCCATCTTGTCCCTTATGACTCCTGAGAGGTTTATTTATTGACTCGAGCCCTTTGGACGTGTCTGGTACGCCCGGACGCTCCAGTGGTTAAAAACACGCTAAAATCTGCAGCAGCTGTTTTCCAGATTTCTTGACCCAATCAGGAGTTAAAGAATTGTTTCTTTTACATGATGGTCCATCAGAGCATCTTGGCCACAGGGGCGGACTGACAACTCATGGGGCCCCCGGGCAATAGGAGATTTTGGTGCCCCCGGGCAATAGGAGATTATGGGGCCCCCGGGCAATAGGAGATTATGGGGCCCCCGGGCAATAGGAGATTATGGGGCCCCCGGCAATAGGGGAAGATTAAGGGGCCCCCGGCAATAGGGGAAGATTATGGGGCCCCCAGGCGATAGGAGATTATGGGCCCCAAGGGAATAGATTATGGGGCCACACAGTATACACACACACATACAGTATACACACATAGACACACAATATACATACACAGTATATACACACACACTGAAACGGTACTGGAGAGGCGGGGCAGCTATAATCTTGGGATTTTTAAAAAAACACAGATTTTTACATACTGTTCCTGGTTTTATTGAGGCTGGCAACCCTGATGGGGCCCCCTAGTGGCATGGGGCCCTCGGGCAGTGCCCGAGCGCCCGAATGGTCAGTCCGCCCCTGCTTGGCCATCTGGAAAACATGACCTGCTGGAGGTCCTGGAGGAGCAGAATTGGGGCTCATGCACACTGCAGCTGGAAAAAAAAAAAAAAAAGCTGCTTTTCAGCTTTTAGCTCTTTGGACGTGTCTGTTACGCCCGGATGCTCATGTGGTTAAAACACGTTAAAAGCTGCGGCAGCTGGGAACTTGTTTTTTTTAGGCTTTAATTATAAGTTATTGGGCCCTCAATGTGAAATAGTCTTAGTGAAGGGTTAAATTTAGGGATTATTTATTACTCTAACAACTAATATATCACCTCTAAGAAAAGTTTATTGATCTGTAAACATTAGCCCATTTGAAGTCAGCCTATTGAGTAACTGTGAGGTCGGGTCCTCTTTAATTCTGTATATTTGGTGTCTTTGAGGACAGGTCTACTTTAACCTCTTCAGCTCTGGAAGATTTACCCCCCGCCCCCCCCTTCATGACCAGGCCATTTTTTGCGATACGGCACTGCGTTAGTTTAACTGACAATTGCGCGGTCGTGCAAAGATGTACCCAAATAAAATTGCTATCTTATTTTTCCCCCACAAATAGAGCTTTCTTTTGGTGGTATTTGATCACCTCTGCGGTTTTTATTTGTTGCGCTATAAACAAAAAAAGAGCGACAATTTTGACAAAAATAAATAACAATTTTTTTCATTTCTGCAATAAAACATCCAATAAAAAAAAATAAAATTAGGCCAATATGTATTCTGCTACATGTTTTTGGTAAAAAAAAAAAAAAAATCCCAATAAACGTACATTGATTGGTTTGCACAAAAGTTATCGTGTCTGCAAACTATGGGATAGATTTTTGGAATTGTAAATTTTTTTTTTACTAGTAGTGGCGGTGATCAGCAATCTTTAGAGGGACTGCGACATTGCGGCGGACAAATCTGGCACAAAGTGACACTTTTTGGCAACCAATGACACCAATACAGTGATCAGTGCTAAAAAAAAAAAAAAAAAGCACTGTCACTGTACTAATGACACTGGCAGGGAAGGGGTTAACATCAGGGGGCGATCAAAGGGTTAAATGTGTTCCTAGGGAGGTGCTTGCTAACTGTGGGGGAGGTGCTTGTACTGTGGGAAGGCAGAGATCCGTGTTCCTGCTTAGCAGAAACACAGGATCTCTGTCTCCCCTACTAACAGAACGGAATTCTGCCTTGTTTATATAGGCAGATCACTGTTCTGCTTCTCTCGTGAATAATCGGCAGGTCCTGGTGGACCCACTGATTGGCTCCTGCTGTGTCCAATCAACACCGGTCGCCAGCAAAACACGCGAGCGCGCTGCAGACCCGGAAGTGTGAAATCACCTGTACGTGATTTCGCGCATAGGAGCCACCGCCCCGCAGTATATGTACGCGTGGGGGTTGGCAAGTGGTTAAATTGGTTCTTAAGCAAATTGCTCGATTCCCCATCAACATAGTCAACGCCCATTGTGTTCTGCCTGTGGGGAGGTTTCTCAGTTGACAGAATACAATCATTACTGCTAGCAGCTATAACTGTGGGCAGCAGGGCCGCTGATAAGGCAGTACAGTCAGTCTTGTTGTACCAGGCCCGGCCCTATCAGCTCAACAGGGGGGGCCCAAGGACCTTTACAGTTCATTTCTGCAAAATAAAAAACAGGGCTTTCTAAGGCCCCATAGAAGCAGAAATCTCAGTATGATCAGATGCTTTGGAGGCTAGAGGAGAGATCTGGGGTTCTCCATAAAGAGGACCAGACAATTGTATAATGTATGGCCAACCTTAGGCATCAGGAGGGACAGGTCCTCTTTAGGTCTATATTTTCAATTTCTGCGGGGATAGGTCCTCTTTATATTCAGTTTTTGGGGAGACAGGTCCTCTTTATATTCAGTTTCTGGGGGGCAGGTCCTCTTTATATTCAGTTTTTGGGGGGGACAGGTCCTCTTTATATTCAGTTTCTGGGGGGGCGGGTCCTATTTATTTTCAGTTTCTGAGGGGGGACAGGTTCTCTTTAGGTCTATATATCCAGTTTCTGGGGGGACAGGTCCTCTTTATATCCAGTTTCTGGGGGGGGGGGGGCAGGTCCTCTTTATATCCAGTTTCTGGGGGGGGCAGGTCCTCTTTAAATCCAGTTTCTGGGGGACAGGTCCTCTTTATATCCAGTTTCTGGGGGGACAGGTCCTCTTTATATCCAGTTTCTGGGGGGGGGACAGGTCCTCTTTATATCCAGTTTCTGGGGGGACAGTTCCTCTTTATATTCAGTTTCTGGGGGGACAGGTCCTCTTTATATCCAGTTTCTGGGGGGGCAGGTCCTCTTTACCCAGTTTCTGGGGGGACAGGTCCTCTTTATATCCAGTTTCTGGGGGGGACAGGTCCTCTTTATATCCAGTTTCTGGGGGGACAGGTCCTCTTTATATCCAGTTTCTGGGGGGACAGGTCCTCTTTATATCCAGTTTCTGGGGGGACAGGTCCTCTTTATATTAAGTTTCTGGGGGGACAGGTCCTCTTTATATCCAGTTTCTGGGGGGACAGGTCCTCTTTATATCCAGTTTCTGGGGGGCAGATCCTCTATATATCCAGTTTCTGGGGGGGACAGGTCCTCTTTATATCCAGTTTCTGGGGGGGGACAGATCCTCTGTATATCCAGTTTCTGGGGGGGACAGGTCCTCTTTATATCCAGTTTCTGGTGGGGACAGGTCCTCTTTATATCCAGTTTATGGGGGGGGACAGGTCCTCTTTATATCCAGTTTCTGGGGGGGACAGGTCCTCTTTATATCCAGTTTCTGGGGGGGACAGGTCCTCTTTATATCCAGTTTCTGGTGGGGACAGGTCCTCTTTATATCCAGTTTCTGGGGGGGGGACAGGTCTTCCTTATATCCAGTTTCTGGGGGGGACAGGTCCTCTTTATATCCAGTTTCTGGGGGGGACAGGTCCTCTTTATATCCAGTTTCTGGGGGGGGACAGGTCCTCTTTATATCCAGTTTCTGGGGGGGACAGGTCCTCTTTATATCTGTACATTGGGTGTCTGATGACTACAGGAAGCCTTCAGATGGGTGATCCCCCCCCCCGCAGGCAGACAAGGAGGGTCTTCTTAGGGTCCTCGGCTCGCCGCGCAGACGTTTTCCTGGCGAAATCTTTCAAACCGCAATCCCTGCAGAGGGGAAGACGCTGCGGCCTCGCTGCTGATTCACTGAGCCCATAATTACCCGCTTCCCGGCTATAATGGAGCGCGCAGCTCGGCCCGTGTCGGGTTACATCACAAGCGTCCTGTTGTGTTCGCGGCTGAAGTCATGGAATGGATGATGTCATCGGGGGGAATTAATAAACTGTTATTATTTGTCTTCTTCTCCCCGTCCCGGAGAAATAACAGGCTGCAGTGGTTGGATCTGGCACAGGACATTAGAAGACTATCATTAGATGTCTTTTCTGCTTCTCTGTAAAATTATATTTTGGGTTTTTATTTTATTTTTTGTTTTTTTTTGGTCTTTTTTCATCAGCATGCCCAGATTTTATATTATATGTATTTCATTTAAAGCTGCAGGCAAATGGCTACTTACACAGCTGAAATACAGATACGTAAACCTAAACTGGGGAATTCACTTTTCTGGCTTTATGGCCCCTTTAAGATGTGAACGTGAAATCTTTTGTCTCTTAAAGTGGTTGTAAACCTCAGACATGAAATATGAACAAAGCACATCCCTCTATAGTGTGTACTTGTCTCACTCCAGAGCACTGAGGGATTTTTTTACTAAAAGTGCATGGTGCAAAGTCTGGTGCAGCTCTGCATAGAAACCAATCAGCTTCCAGGTTTCATTGTCAAAGCTTCATTGAACAAGCTGAAGTTAGAAGCTGATTGGCTACCATGCAGAGCTACACCAGATTGTGAGTGCTCCGGTTTTATTAAATCCCTCCCCCCCCCCCCTTTGTATCATTTTTGTTTGCTGCTTCATTCCTCTCCTATTAGCATAAGTCACTTACAAGTTTTCCTGACACCAAGAGAAAAAAAGGTGACAGGGGAGGGATCTCCAGCAGGCTGACAGGCTCAGCTCCATTTCTGTGTGCTGTGTGGAGGGAGGGGGTGTGTGACTTTTCTCCAATCAGCTCTCAGAGCTCTCCTTACTGAGCTCTGCAGAGTATACAGGGCCTTGAAAAAGTATTCATACCCTTTGAAATTTTTCCTCATTTTGTCATGTTACACCCAAAAATGTAAATGTATTTTTATTGAGATTTTATGTGATAGACCAACACAAAGTGGCACATAATTGTGAAGTGGAAAGAAAATGATAAATTATTTTCTACTTTTTTTTACAAATAAATATCTGAAAAGTGTGTGGGGGGGGGCATTTGTATTCAACCCCCCTTTACTCCGATACCCCTAACTAAAATCTAGGGGAACCAATTGCCTTCAGAAGTCACCTAATTAGTAAATAGAGTCCACCTGTGTGTCATTTAATCTGAGTATAAATACAGCTGTTCTGTGAAGCCCTCAGAGTTTTTTTTTTAGAGAACAAACAGCATCATGAAGGCCAAGGAACACACCAGAAAGGTCGGGGATAACGTTGTGGAGAAATTTAAGACCTCTTTCACACTGAGGCATTTTTCAGGCGCTAAATGGGTAAAAATAGCGCCTGAAAAAAACGCCTCCCCTGCCACCCCAATGTGAAATCCCGAGTGCTCTCACACTGGGGGCGCCGCGCTGGCAGGACGTTAAAAAAAGTCCTGCAAGCAGCATCTTTGGAGCGGTGGAGGACACTGCCCCTGCCCATTAAAATGAATGGGCACCGCCGCCGAAGTGCCTGCAAAGTGCTTCGGCAGCGGCGCTACACGGGCGCATTTAACCCTTTCTTCGGCTGCTAGCGGGGGGGGGTTAAAAGCGGCCCGCTAGCGGCCGAATAGCGCCGCTAAAACAATGATAAAGCGCCGCTAAAAATAGCGGCGTTTTACCGCTAACACTGCCCGTGACTCTGTAATAAGATGGGGATCTGCTGAACGAGGGTGGTAATAAGATGGGGATCTGCTGAACGAGGGTGGTAATAAGATGGGGATCTGCTGAACGAGGGTGGTAATAAGATGGGGATCTGCTGAACGAGGGTGGTAATAAGATGGGGATCTGCTGAACGAGGGTGGTAATAAGATGGGGATCTGCTGAACGAGGGTGGTAATAAGATGGGGATCTGCTGACTGGGGGTGGTAATAAGATGGGGATCTGCTGAACGAGGGTGGTAATAAGATGGGGATCTGCT
This sequence comes from Lithobates clamitans, assembly GCA_037952925.1. Taxonomy (NCBI): domain Eukaryota; kingdom Metazoa; phylum Chordata; class Amphibia; order Anura; family Ranidae; genus Lithobates; species Lithobates clamitans. The sequence continues at coordinate 68,631 of JBBGZY010003382.1, read as the reverse complement.
GAATGAGGGTGGTAATAAGATGGGGATCTGCTGAATGAGGGTGGTAATAAGATGGGGATCTGCTGACTGGGGGTGGTAATAAGATGGGGATCTGCTGAACAAGGGTGGTAATAAGATGGGGATCTGCTGAACGAGGGTGGTAATAAGATGGGGATCTGCTGACTGAGGGTGGTAATAAGATGGGGATCTGCTGAACGAGGGCGGTAATAAGATGGGGATCTGCTGAACGAGGGCGGTAATAAGATGGGGATCTGCTGACTGGGGGGATTACTGAGCTGGAGCTCCACTGGGCCCCTTTAAAATAAATAGAAAATCAACACACACACACAGGGCACTTGCCAAGCTTCAGTTTAAAGCTTCAAAAAAGCATCACCGAAGCATCAAAAAACACATCAGAAAAGCATGTTGAAGTGATAGGCGCTTTATTGTGATAAATTCGAAGGAAGTGTAAATCAGCCCCAAAAGGTGGAGATAAATGAGCGATTTATACAGTCACTGTACAGTGTGACATGTCAGGAATGTATTCGTTCGCTCGCTGATAGATCCGCTTGAAGTAAACCTTTTTTTGAGTTGGCAACGCCAAATCCAACGCAGGAAATGCGGTAATCGAATTGCTCGTATTTGGTGATTACATTGTCTTCCCGTCGTACCCCGACATCTGGCAATTACATCTGAATGTACACCATGGCGAGGTCATAAATTCTCTGGGCTGTGATTGGGTCACGGTTCTCAGAGGAAAACAAAAGCGCAAGGTGATGGAAGAGGAAGCGTGTTTTTTTCCGACAGAGATAGTAGCGGAGGTCGGCTGACTCGCCAGTGCAGAGAGAGGAGGAAATGGGGGTCCCCATCAGAGATGTTCCTCCGAGCCGTACAGAGGGGCCAGAAATGGAGAAAACTGCTGAACTCCCAGCAACTGCATGCTAAAGAGTACCTGTCACTCCTAGGACAGCCTGGGATAGAGTGGGAAAGGATCAGCTTTGAAATGCTGTCTGTGTCCCCTGTGGGGCGGATCGCTCTTTACTTCCTGACACCCCCCACCCCGACAGGAAGTGAGGGGACACCCCACCCCCCCAGTGGGGAGCAATAAAAACCCGGCAGTGGTTCTAAAGCCTTTCATGTCGCCCAGCGCCCGAAAAAGGGGCATATAACATGCAGCACAGCACACCTCCCAACTTTTTGAGATGGGAACGAGGGACACCTATTAGCAAATGTATGTAGGCATCGGACACACCCCCTGCCACGCCCCCTTAAAGGAGAATTATACGTAAAAAAAAAAAAAAGATTAGTTAACCCTCAAGTGCTTTTTTTTTTTTTTTTTTTACTACTATTATTCCTTTACACCGGTTTTGAAATGTACAAATGTAGCAATTAAGACATTGGATGAAAGGTTTAGCACAGGGGAAACACTTTTTGAAAGATAAAAAGTGCATTTTATATACAACTATACAGATCAGACCAAAATGAGGGACAAATGAGGAGGAAAGAGGGACATTTCTCCAAATCAGGGACAGTTGAGAGCTATGGCACAGCATTGGTGTGGAGAATAGAACATGCAGCACAGCATTGGTGTGGAGAATAGAACATGCAGCACAGCATTGGTGTGGAGAATAGAACATGCAGCACAGCATTGGTATGGTGAATATAACATGCAGCACAGCATTGGTATGGAGAATATAACATGCAGCACAGCATTGGTATGGAGAATAGAACATGCAGCACAGCATTGGTATGGAGAATAGAACATGCAGCACAGCATTGGTATGGAGAATAGAACATGCAGCACAGCATTGGTGTGGAGAATAGAACATGCAGCACAGCATTGGTATGGAGAATATAACATGCAGCACAGCATTGGTGTGGAGAATAGAACATGCAGCACAGCATTGGTATGGTGAATATAACATGCAGCACAGCATTGGTATGGTGAATATAACATGCAGCACAGCATTGGTATGGTGAATATAACATGCAGCACAGCATTGGTATGGTGAATATAACATGCAGCACAGCATTGGCATGGTGAATAGAACATGCAGCACAGCATTTAGAGCAAAGGGGTGTGGCTTATGTAAAATACCGCACAGCATACAGAGTGTGGCGGTCTGCAGTGGGGTTCAAGACTTTGTAGGGATATTTTGTGCCTATTAAATGGGGCAGAATTTGGAAGTCCTCGCGGTATGAATAAAATATATTAAAATATGTGGCGCCACCTCAATCTCAATAAAATCAAAGGACCAACGATGTACGGCACGTCCAATCAATTATGAACGCAGTTTTTATGCATTGATTAATTGCATTATACGGTGATGTTGGTGCACTTATTATATATTCTTTATACATCATTATTATTTATTATTAGGGTACACTAATTGATGAGATACGATTTATGGGATATTGCTGACATTTATTGTTTACACCGCTGGTGGCTATGCTAGAAGTTCAGAATTGATTGGACACGAAGTTTATTGTGTGGCAGTGTTCACATTGATCATTATTGCTAGCACTTTGCACTTTGTTCATATTTTGTTTGGGAGTTGCATTGATTTATTACATTGCACGTTGGTGCATTGCACTCAGCATTGTCACACAACATTATCTATCGTTTGCGATGGGAGGGCATGTCAACTGATTGGACGCGCTATTTACTTATGCGATATGGCCCACAGTTATTGTTCATATCACTGGTGGTTTTAGTGGAAGTTCATAATTGATTGGACGTGCCGTACATCATTGGTCCTTTGATTTTATTGAGATTGAGGTAGCGCCACATAGTTGAATATATTTTATTACTAGGGTGACGTGACTATATCATTTTTTATGTTGGCGGCTCCTTGAGCTTTATTTATCAGTGTGGGTTTTGCGCATTAGTTAGTTTTTTATTTACTCGTGGTATGAATGACCACTTAACAGTAATTATAAGACATCGGGAATATATAATGTATAGCGCAGTGTATAGAGTGGGATGAGAATGTAACATACAGAATGGGTTTTTCTGTAGGAATATATTTCAGATGTAAATCCCGTTGAGGTCTCAGAGTTCTAATAAAGAGCGGGAAGTAACGGGAGGACTGCCGGGTATTAGTCCGGCATCTCTGCTGATCCCTAATCCTCTTTCCGCCTCGGTGCGGCTCCAACGTCACATCGATCACATCACATCGATCACATCACCGCCGGTGACCGCCACTCCGTATTTCAGCTCCGCCGCGGCCTTAACTCTTTCTCCGGCCTCCTTCGTACAAAACTGTACAGCCCCTGCCGCCCTCCCCCCTCCCCCCCCCCCCCGATTGGTGGTGGATCATGGGTGCGCAATCATGTTGGAACAGGAAGGGGCCATCCCCAAACTGTTCCCACAAAGTTGGGAGCATGAAATTGTCCAAAATGTCTTGGTGTGCTGACGCCTTAAGAGTTCCCTTCACTGGAACTAAGGGGCCAAGCCCTGAAAAACAACCCCCACACCATAATCCCCCCTCCACCAAATGATTTGCACCAGTGCACAAAGCAAGGTCCATAAAGACATGGATGAGTGAGTTTGGGGTGGAGGAACTTGACTGGCCTGCACAGAGTCCTGACCTTAACCTGATAGAACACCTTTGGGGTGAATTAGAGCGGAGATTGTGAGCCAGGCCTTCTCATCCAACATCAGTGCCTGACCTCACAAATGCTCTTCTGGAAGAATGGTCAAACATTCCCATAGACACCCTCCTAAACCTTGTGGACGGCCTTCCCAGAAGAGTTGAAGCTGTTATAGCGGCAAAGGGTGGAGCCAACTCAATATTGAACCCTACGGACTAAAGCCTCATACACATGATCAGATTTTCTGCAGACAAAGCTCCAGACTTTTGTCCGAAGCGCGTGTGCCGTGAACTTGTCTTGCATACAAACGGCACACAATTGTCGGCCAACAAACACGAACGTAGTGACGTACTACGTGGCAGTTCAGCTCTTGAGCGCCGCCCTTTGGGCACCTTCTGCTAATGTCGTGTTTGGTGAGCATTGATTCATGCGTGTTTGTACTTTTGTGGGACGGACTTGTGTGCAGACGATACCAGGGGCGGACTGACAACTCATGGGGCCCCCGGGCAATAGGAGAAGATTATGGGGCCACACAGTATACACACACACACATACTGTATACACACACACACATACTGTATACACACACACACACAGTATACACACACATACAGTATACACACACATACATACAGTATACACACACAGTATACACACACATACAGTATACACACACACACACATACAGTATACACACACAGTATACACACACATACAGTATACACACACATACAGTACACACACACACAGTATACACACACACACACATACAGTATACACACACACATATACAGTATACATACACATACAGTACACACACACACAGTATACACACACACACACATACAGTATACACACACAGTATACACACACATAGAGTATACAAACACACACACAGTATACACACACACACACATACAGTACACACACACACATATACAGTATACACACACATACAGTACACACACACACAGTATACACACACACACACATACAGTATACACACAGTATACACACACATAGAGTATACACACACATAGAGTATACACACATATACATACAGTATACACACACAGTATACACACACATACAGTATACACACACAGTATACACACACATACATACAGTATACACACACATACATACAGTATACACACACAGTATACACACACATACATACAGTATACACACACATACATACAGTATACACACACAGTATACACACACATACATACAGTATACACACAGTATACACACACATACATACAGTATACACACAGTATACACACACATACAGTATACACACACATACAGTAAACACACACATACAGTATACACACACACACACATACAGTATATACACACACATACAATATACACACACACACATACAGTATACACACACAGTATACACACACACACATACAGTATACACACATACAATATACACACACACACACATACAGTATACACACACAGACACACAATATACACACACACAGTATACACACACACACATACAGTATACACACATACAGTATACACACACACGTATACAGTATACACACACACACACATACAGTATACACACACACAGTATACACACACACACATACAGTATACACACATACAGTATACACACACACGTATACAGTATACACACACACACATACAGTATACACACATACAGTATACACACACACAGTATACACACACACACATACAGTATACACACATACAGTATACACACACACACATACAGTATACACACACATACAGTATACACACACATACAGTATACACACACAGACACACAATATACACACACACTATACACACACAGAATACACATACACACACTGAAAAGGTACTGGAGAGGCGGGGCAGCTATAATCTTGGGATTTTTAAAAAAACACAGATTTTTACATACTGTCCCTGGTTTTATTGAGGCTGGCAACCCTGATGGGGCCCCTTAGTGGCATGGGGCCCTCGGGCAGTGCCCGAATAGTCAGTCCGCCCCTGGACCATACGAAAATCTGACAACAGACCGCTGTCCGCTGAAAAATTTACTAGCCTGCCATCCAACATTTTGTTGGTGGAAAGTTGGCCGACAATCATCTGATGGAGCCTACTAACGGTCGGTTTTTAGGCCAACAGTCTGTCATCATGCAATTCCCTGCCGAAAATCTGATCCTGTGTACGAGGCTTAAGACTGGGATGTCATTGAAGTTCATGTGCGTGGAAAGGTGGGTGTCCCAATACTTTTGGTAATATAGGGTATGTGAACTGAGCCTTAAGCTGGATACACACTATGCAATTTTCTTTGGATTTTTTCAATTAGATTTACCAAAACCATATAATATGATGTTGAATCTAAACCTTCTCACATTTTATACAATCAGGCCGGCCCCTCCGCTACATAGTTGAAGGTAAATTTAAAGAGAATCGAATAAAACTTGTATAGTGTTACATAGTTACATAGTAGGGGAGGTTGAAAAAAGACACAAGTCCATCAAGTCCTTCCCATGTGTGTCCAGCTTTGGAGCCGCACTCTTTTTTCTTTTTCGGCACTTTTCCTTTGATACATAATTTGGTGAATATTTTGCAGTTTTCGGGAATTGTTTGCAGACTTTCCACCTTGTTTTGGGAATAGTCCAATCTTTTTTTTTTTTTTTTTCCAAAATACTCGTATCTTCTCGGTCAGGTTTGCATTTTCTGTTTCCTTTTTCATGAGCCCTTCAGAATCTTGGAAGAGGGAAAAATTCACACATCGGTGTTTTTATAGCACAAACATTTCACCGGGAGCCCCAACCCCCCCGAGGTGAGACTTCACACTTCTATGTCAGATTGTTACTCAATTTCCCACTAACAGTCCGCAGTAAAACAATCAACATGATTCCAGCTTAGCAAATAGTATGGGGGGAGGGGGGGGGGGGGATTGTAATCTTGACAAATCTCTTCCATACACTGGGAAGTCCGGCCCGGTGTACTGACTTCTTACAAAAAATTTCATTGAAATATATTCCTCAATACATTGTTACATAGTAGGTGAGGTTGAAAAAATACCATCAACTCCAACCTATGTGTGTGATTATATGTCAGTATTACATTATATATCCCTGTATGTTGTGGTCATTCAGGTGATTATCTAATAGTTTCTTGAAGCTATCAATGCTCCCCGCTGAGACCACCGCCTGTGGAAGGGAATTCCACATCCTTGCCGCTCTTACAGTAAAGAACCCTCTACATAGTTTAGGGTTAAACCTCTTTTCTTCTCATTGTAATGAGTGGCCACGAGTCTTGTTAAACGTTAAAAAAGTTTTCTCCCTATTGTGGGGTCACCAGTCCGGTATTTGTAAATTGAAATCATCTCCCCTCTCAAGTGTCTCTTCTCCAGAGAGAATAAGTTCGCAAGTGAACTGCAGGTTATAGTTACTCCTGTCTGATCGTTCCACCAATTAACCGTCAGGCTACACCCCCATAATACAAAGGTATGGTCCTCTCTAAAAACATCTCCAAACTGCGACCCTTTGCTTGACTTTATCCAACCCTAGGGGCGCTATTCCTCTACTTATACAATGCTCTATTCCTCCCACTGACACCAATGATGGGGCTCTATCCCTCCCACTGACACCAATGATGGGGCTCTATTCCTCCCACTGACACCAATGATGGGGCTCTATCCCTCCCACTGACACCAATGATGGGGCTCTATTCCTCCCACTGACACCAATGATGGGGCTCTATTCCTCCCACTGACACCAATGATGGGGCACAATTCCTCCCACTGACACCAATGATGGGACACAATTCCTCCCACTGACACCAATGATGGGGCTCTATTCCTCCCACTGACACCAATGATGGGACACAATTCCTCCCACTCACACCAATGATGGGGCTCTATTCCTCCCACTGACACCAACAATGGGGCACTATTCCTCCCACTGACACCAACAATGGGGCACTATTCATCCCACTGACACCAATGATGGGGCTCTATTCCTCCCACTGACACCAACAATGGGGCTCTATTCCTCCCACTGACACCAATGATGGGGCTCTATTCCTCCCACTGACACCAATGATGGGGCTCTATTCCTCCCACTGACACCAATGATGGGGCTCTATTCCTCCCACTGACACCAATGATGGGGCACAATTCCTCCCACTGATACCAACAATGGGGCTCTATTCCTCCCACTGACACCAATGATGGGGCTCTATTCCTCCCACTGACACCAACAATGGGGCACTATTCCTCCCACTGACACCAACAATGGGGCACTATTCATCCCACTGACACCAATGATGGGGCTCTATTCCCCCCACTGACACCAACAATGGGGCTCTATTCCTCCCACTGACACCAATGATGGGGCTCTATTCCTCCCACTGACACCAATGATGGGGCTCTATTCCTCCCACTGACACCAATGATGGGGCTCTATTCCTCCCACTGACACCAATGATGGGGCACTATTCCTCCCACTGACACCAATGATGGGGCTCTATTCCTCCCATTGACACCAATGATGGGGCACTATTCCTCCAACTGACACCAACAATGGGGCACTATTAATCCTAATAACACCAATGATGGGGCACTATTAATCCTAATAACACCAATGATGGGGCACTATTAATCCTAATAATACCAATGATGGGGCAATATTAATTCAAATAACACCAATGATGGGGCACTATTAATCAAAATAACACCAATGATGGGGCACTATTCCTCCCACTGACACCAATAATGGGGCACTATTAATCCTAATAACACCAATGATGGGGCACTCTTCCTCCTAATAACACCAATGACAGGGCACTATTCCTCCCAGTGATACAAACAACAGGGCACTATTCACCTCACTGAAACCAATGACGGGGCACCATTTCTCCCATTGACACCAATGATAGGCCAATATTCCTCCTACTGACACCAATAATGGGTCACTATTCTTCCCAATGACATCAACGATGTGGTGCTGTCCCTCCCATTGACACTAAAGATGGGGCACTATTCCTCCTCCATAGCCACTTTGCCATTTTTTTTTAACTCTTTTCTACTCATTTTCTACTCTTACTGGCCACAGTCCGGCCCTACTAAAGTCTGGAGGACAGTAAGCCGGCCCCCTTTATTTGGAAAGTTTGTAGACCCCCCTACTTTATCCAATCATAGCCATGGACTGGACCAAACATCCGTGGGCACTTTTTTGGATTTCTTTTTTGGCGTTTCAGGATGAGACAATGTAACAGGTTAAATCTGCAGACTCCTCGGGATAAAAGAAATGCGTGTCACTGGCTGACCTGTCTGGAGGAACAATACAATGCAGAGGCTCAATGGGAGGAAGCGGTGGAGGCTGATAAAGGCCGGCCTATAGTGGTGAGGCGGCTTTTGTGTTATGGCCTTGTCCTGCGATGTCCCAGAGGTATCTGGCTGCAGTGACAGACAGCAGAGGACATGCAAGGTCACCGCATTGTCCCCGGGCTTGTCTGTGACACCCAGCCAGCCAGCGTTTTATGAGACACAGCAAAACTCTCCTCTTCATGGGCTGGCATCATCACACGAGCAACCAAATGCCGGCAACAAACACCGACTACAGTATTTAAAGAGGACCTGTCAGGGCTCTCAACCACAGCTCTCTGCAAGCAAAGAAGTAGTATGTGCAAATCTCTGGTGGTCGGCATTCCCTGCCTCTCCTCATTGTCTACACCAGTGGTCCTCAACCTCAGTCCTCAAGTTCCCCCAACAGGCCATGTTTTTGGGAATTTCTCTTAGATAAAATAGCTGTCCAAAATACAAAGCCATTGACTCTGACTTAAAGGGGTTGTAAAGGTAATTTAAAAAAAAAAAAAAAATAACAAACATGTTATACTTACCTTCACTGTGCAGCTCGTTCTGCACAGAGTGGCCCCGAACCTGGTCTTCTGGGGTCCCTCGGCGGCTGTTTTAGCTCCTCCCCGCAAGCATTTACCACCTTAATGCGAGCTCCCTCGCATAGTGGTGAGTGCTTGCGGGCGCGCTCCCGTGATACAACCGGCGGCTATAGCCTCCCGGCGTGCCGCGTCATCGGATGTGATTGACAGTGCTGCTTTCAATCCATCCACTGCAGCCAATCAGCGACCAGGCTGAGCTGCAATGAAGATGACGAGGACGAGCAGCGAAGATTCGAGGCATCAGGTAAGTAAAATGGGGGGGCTGGGGGCGGCGGTACTGTCAAAAGTTTTTTCACCTTAATGCATAGAATGCATTAAGGTGAAAAATTTTTTACCTTTACAACCCCTTTAAAGCCCCTGTGCAAGATAAAGGAAAACCTGCAAACACGGCCTGTTGCGTGTACTTAAGGACTGAGGTTGTGAATTGCTGGTTTACGGCATTTAAAGCTGTTAGCAGGTCCGGAGACCAGATTTTTCTCTGCTGCATTTAAGAAACACCTACAGGTCTTGCCCCTCCCCCACCCTGTGACTGGACAGTGAACAGAGAAGCAGCACACTGATACGTTCTCTCAGTCACTCTTTCTCACTGACCTATCCTTCTGTCACATGTGTAGAACGAAAAGATTTGTTTCACTTCGATTCGTTATTTACCGAAATTTGTTTCATTCGTTTAATTTGTTTTCGGAGTTTGTTTAGTTTTCAAATCAATTTCAAATCGTTTTCAAATAGTTTTCTAATTTCCAATTTTCCAATTTTTTTTTCTTCTATTCTTATCCTTTATTTTGTATCCTATTTTATTCTTTTTGGAAATTCGAAAACTATTCGAAAACTTTTCCAATTTCCAAAAAGAATAGAAAATAAATGAATTGAATAGAAAAAAACATAATTTTGTTTTTTTTTTCTATTCTGTTCCTTTACTTTCTATTCTATTTTATTCTCTTTGGAAACTGGATAACTATTCGAATTCGAAAAGTTTTCAAATTTAACTAGTTTTCGAATTCAAATAGTTTTCCAATTTCCAAAAAGAATAAAATAGAATAGATAATAAAGGAATAGAATAGAAAAAAATAAACAAGTAAAGGTCAAAGTCATTCTGGCCCGCCGCTGCTACCTACACATTGTTTATGTTTACATAAATGTAAACAACCACATTTTTTTTTTACAGCTTTCAGTCATCCATTACTGAACACCAAGGTCTTTCAGCCCAGACACCGTAACCTACATATTGTTTATGTTTATGGCCTTTAGTCATTCATTACTGAAGGCAAATTTATTCTTCCCCACTGCCGCTACTTGCACATTGTTTATGTTTATGAAAAAATAAACTTCTACATATTGTTTATATTAACAGCCTTCAGTCATTCATTACTGAAGGCCAAAGGTCATCCTGCCCAGACGCCGCTACCTACACATTGTTTATTTTTACAGCCTTTAGTCATTCATTACCGAAGGCCAAGGTCATTATGCCCAGATGCCACCACCTGCTTATTTATTTATTTTTTATTTATTTCAGGTACTTATATAGTGCTGTCAATTTACACAGCGCTTTACATATATATTATACATTCACATCAGTTCCTTCCCTCAAGGAGCTTACAATCTAAGTTCCCTAACTCACATTCATACATACACATACTAGGGGCCAAATTAGACAGGATCCAATTAACCTACCAGCATGTCTTTGGAGTGTGGGAGGAAACCGGAGTACCCGGAGGAAACCCACACAGGGAGAATATGTAAACTCCAGGCATGTAACGTCTTGGTTGGAATTCTAACCAGTGACCCTTTTTGCTTCTAGGTGAAAGTGTTAGCCACCACACCACTTTTGTTTTTGGCCTTTAGTCATTTATGACTGAAGGCCAAGGTCATTCTGGCCCACCGCCGCTACCTACACATTGTTTATGTTTATGAAAAGATACATTTCTACATATTGCTTAAATTTAAAGCCTTCAGTCATTCAATACGAGGCCAACGTCATTCTGCCCAGATGTCACTACCTACTGTATACATTGTTTATGTTTTTGGCCTTCAGTCATTCATTAGTGAAGGCCAACATCATTTTGTCCAGATGCCGCTACTTACACATTGTTTATGTTTACCGCCTTTAGTCATGCATTACCAAAGGCCAAGGTCATTCTGCCCAGATGCCGCTACCTACATATTGTTTATGTTTTTGACCTTCAGTCATTCATTACTGAAGGCCAAAGTCATTCTGCCCCACCACTGCAAGCTACACATTGTTTATGTTTACTACCTACAGTCATTCATTACTTAATACTAAGGTCATTCTGCCCAGATGCCACCTTCTACATATTGTTTACGCTTTTGGCCTTCAGTCATTCATAACTAAAGGCCAAGGTCATTTTCCTCAGACACTGCTAGCTACATTTTGTTAATGTCTACGGCCTTCAGTGATTCATTACCGAAGGCCAAAGGTCATTCTGCGCAGATGCCACTACCTACACATTGTTTATATTTATGGCCTTTAGCCATTCATTACTGAAGGCAAAGCTTTTTCTTCTCCACTGCCGCTACTTACACATTGCTTATGTTTTTGGCCTTCAGTCATTCATTAGTGAAGGACAACATCATTTTTTCCAGATGCCGCTACTTACACATTGTTTATGTTTACCGCCTTTAGTCATGCATTACCAAAGGCCAAGGTCATTCTGCCCAGATGGCGCTACCTACATATTGTTTATGTTTTTGACCTTCAGTCATTCATTACTGAAGGCCAAGGTCATTCTGCCCCACCACTGCTACCTACACATTGTTTATGTTTACCGCCTACAGTCATTCATTACTTAATGCCAAGGTCATTCTGCCCAGATGCCGCCTTCTACATATTGTTTACGCTTTTGGCCTTCAGTCATTCATAACTAAAGGCCAAGGTCATTTTCCTCAGACACTGCTAGCTACATTTTGTTAATGTCTACGGCCTTCATTCATTCATTACCGAAGGCCAAAGGTCATCCTGCGCAGATGCAGCTACCTACACATTGTTTATATTTATGGCCTTTAGCCATTCATTACTGAAGGCAAAGCTTTTTCTTCTCCACTGCCGCTACTTACACATTGTTTATGTTTATGAAAACATGAACTTCTACATATTGTTTATATTTGCTGCCTTTTTTTCCCAATATGTTTATTCAAAAAATTTTAACAAGTACAATGGTCAGCATTTGCCGTTGTAACAGGAAGTAATTGCTCATTAACAAACCGGTGATGGTTCGGTTACAGTACAGAAGAGCATAATTTGATGTGAAGCTTAATGTATCATCATCCACATATAAAATCTATAAGAAAAAATCAAATGTAAACAGAAAAAATACAATTTTTTAAACCATAGATAGACACTGTATAACTTATGAAATGTAGAAATAGCATCAAGAGATGAGGTTTCAAATTATATTCCGTGTCTTCCCCACTCATCTCACTAGAGATATGCACAGCTTGGGAGGGAAATGCCTATTATTATTATTATACAGGATTTATATAGCGCCAACAGTTTACGCAGCACTTTACAACAGGGAGACAATACAGTTATAATACAATAAAATATATAATATAATTCTAATTCTGGAACACCTCTTCTCACTCTCGGTACTCATATGTTTTGATGTCCCCTCCACTGGGCGTCTATATTTACTGCCTTTAATCATTCATTACCAAAGACCAACGTCAGACTGCCCATATGCCGCTACCTACATATTGCTTATGTTTTTGGCCTTTAGTCATTCATTACTGAAGGGCAAAGGTCATCCTGCCTAGACGCCACTACCAACATATTGTTTATGTTTACGACCATTCAACCATTTATTACCGAAAACCAAGGTCATTCTGCCTAGATGCCGCTACCTACATATTGTTTATGTTTACGACCATTCAACCATTCATTACCGAAGACCAAGGTCATTCTGCCTAGACACCGCTACCTACATATTGTTTATGTTTACGACCATTCAACCATTCATTACCGAAGACCAAAGTCATTCTGCCTAGACGCCCCTACCTACATATTGTTTATGTTTACGACCATTCAACCATTCATTACCGAAGACCAAGGTAATTCTGCCTAGATGCCGCTACCTACATATTGTTTATGTTTACGACCATTCAACCATTCATTACTGAAGACCAAGGTCATTCTGCCTAGACGCCGCTATCTACATATTGTTTATGTTTACGACCATTCAACCATTCATTACTGAAGACCAAAGTCATTCTGCCTAGACGCCGCTATCTACATATTGTTTATGTTTACGACCATTCAACCATTCATTACCGAAGACCAAAGTCATTCTGCCTAGACGCCCCTACCTACATATTGTTTATGTTTACGACCATTCAACCATTCATTACTGAAGACCAAGGTCATTCTGCCTAGACGCCACTACCTACATATTGTTTATGTTTACGACCATTCAACCATTCATTACCGAAGACCAAGGTCATTCTGCCTAGACGCCGCTACCTACATATTGTTTATGTTTACGACCATTCAACCATTCATTACTGAAGACCAAGGTAATTCTGCCTAGACGCCGCTACCTACATATTGTTTATGTTTACGACCATTCAACCATTCATTACCGAAGACCAAGGTCATTCTGCCTAGATGCCGCTACCTACATATTGTTTATGTTTACGGCCATTCAACCATTCATTACCGAAGACCAAGGTCGTTCTGCCCTGCTGCCACTAACTACACATGATTTGTTTATGTAAACATAAACAGCTACATATTGTTTATGTTTACGGTCTTCAGTCATTTTTTACTGAAGGCCTTCAGTCATTCTGCTCCGTCACCACTACCTGCATATTATTTATGTCTACGTAAACATCTTCACATTGTTAATGTTTACAACCTTCAGTCATTCGTAACTTAGGGCCAAGTTTATTCTGCCCCACTGCCACTGCCTATTCATTGTTTATGTTTACATCTATATATTGTATGTTTACAGCCTTCAGTCATTTATTGCTGGTCATAGTAAGGTCATTTTGTTCAGCTGCCACTACCTACACCTTGTTTATGTCTACAGGCTTAAGTCATTCATTACTGAGGACTACGTTTATTCTGCCCCGTTGCCACCACCTAGTTATTGTTTATGTTTATGACCTATTCATTACTGAAGTCTGAGGTCATTGTGCTCCACCTCCGCCTACCTACATATTGTTTATGTGTACAGTTAGTGAGAGCTAAGTTTATTCTGCCCTGCACTACCACCGATTGCTAGTGAATAACTCTTTTAATCCATTCAGGACTGAGGGGGAGATTAACAACAAAGTATAAGTACACATCTCTGCTCATGCAGCTTGTGTGTGCCCATATGCATGAGATGGAATCTGGATCACTTTTTACGCAGGATCTTGGTGCCAACTTTCTGCCAGCAAGTTCCCAAGTCAATTCATACTCTTGTGTGCATGAGGCCCAGTAATGAAATTTAATGCGGAATTTGAATAATGTGTAGTACCCCAATCTTACCAGCGGGGGCGATGTTGAGCCACACACCGAGGGCTCTCTATGTTATTCTATGGAGGTTGGTGATTCGGTTTCAGCTGATGACTTCATATGATGGAAATGTTATTGTTATAGTCTGACATTGATTAGAATTATTGTCTGAAGTGTTCTCAGACTTTCCGACCAATGTTTGCATTTCATCAGACTGTGAGCTTAGAGAAACACTTCAACCCCGAGCTTCAATGCATGTTTTATGTCTCTTGTGTATCGCATATCCCCATAATTCATAAGGGCTGATTATAATGGCATATTCTATATACTGGATGACGATAATCCTAATATTGGAGGGTATGATCTCAGTTCGTGGACTTTAAATAAAGCTGAACTTCACGCACATTTAAAAAAAAATACCAATTACCATAGTTATGTTTTGAAAAAAAAGAAAAAAAGAAAAAGAAACGATGGATCCACTTACACTGTTGCAATTTAATACCACTGTTGCAGCGCACAGAGGAAGCACACGTTGATACATGATGTACCTGCTTCTTTATACTACAATAAACGCACCTCTGTGCACACACACATAGATCTAAATGGGCAGATTATCAACTTGACTGTGCTATGTGACAGAGCTGGGTAAGTCTCAGGACCGGATGGACAAGATTACCACAAATGGGCACTGATTGGCACCATTATATTTCAGTTCTGCCCAGCAATGCCACCAATCAGTGTAATCAGTGCCACCAATCAGTGTCATCAGTGCCACCTGTCTGTGCCCATCAGTGCCCACCTATCAGTGCCCATCCATGCCACCTATCAGTGCCCATCAGTACCCATCTGTGTCACCTATCAGTGCCACCCATAAGTACCAATCAATGCCGCCACCGAGTGCCCATCAGTGCCACCTATGAGTGCCCATCGGTGCCATCTATGAGTGCCCATCAGTGCTGCATACCAGTGCCACCTATCAGTGCCCATCAGTGCCACCTATCAGTGCCCATCAGTGCCGCCTATCAGTGCCCATCATCAGTGCCCGTCATTGCCAACTCATCAGTGCCACCTATGAGTGCCCATCAGTGCCGCATAACAGTGCCCATCATCAGTGCCCATCAGTGCCACCTCATCAGTACCCATCAGTTCAGCCATATCAGTGCCGTCATTGAAGAAGAAGAAAACGTACTTATTTACAAAAAATTTTAACAGAAACAAAGAAAAACTTGTTTTTTTTTTCAAAATTTTCGGTCTTTTTTTATTTGTTGCACAAAAAATAAAAACCACAGAGGTGATCAAATACCACCAAAAGAAAGCTCTATCTGTGGGAACAAAATGATAAAAAATTTGTTTGGGTACAGTGTTGCATGACCGCGCAATTGTCCTTCAAATTGCGACAGCGCTGAAAGGTGAAAATTGGCCTGGGCGGGAAGGTGTCTAAGTGCCCCGGTATTGAAGTGGTTAATCATTTTTTTGGACTTTGTTTTTCCTGTTATATTTTTGGATAGTGCACTGGATGTGGACACAAGGCTTTTGTTTTTTGGTGACTTTATACTATATACAATGGAACCTTGGTTAGCGAGTAACGCAGTTAACAAGCGTTTTGAAAGACGTGCAACTTTTTAAAAAAATTCTGACTCGGTTTGCGAATGTTGTCTCGCAAAACGAGCAGAATTCAAGCCAGAGGTGCGGGGGCGCCGGAACGGTTCGGAGCCGCTCGGAGCCATTTGGAAATACTTGGAACCACTCGAAAATACTCGGAAACACTCGGAAATACTGCGTTCCCGAGTGTTTCCGAGCCTTTCCGAGCTCAGCCGAGCTCAGCCAAGCTGTCCCCGTGTATTTCCGAGGCTCTCCAGCGCCCCCCCCCCCCCCACCATTGGCCACATGCAGTATTGCATGCAATAGAAGTCAATGCGGTATCTTAATTTCCATTGACTTCTATGGGGAAACTCGCTTTGATATGCGAGTGCTTTGGATTACAAGCATTCTCCTGGAACTGATTATGCTCGTAATCCAAGGTTCCACTGTATCTGTTTGCATTTTTTTTTTGCCCTATCTGGAAGTGCCGGAACACGTACCTAGTACGCGATCGGGGCGCAGCAGGGCCGCCTTGCCCGCCGTATATCTAAGTGATACGATCAGCAAGCGGTTAATTAGTACAGTGTTCATCCATTTAAAAAAATCAAGTGCCCATGCTTGGAAATGAAAGCATTCATTACAATACAATACATGACATAATCGCTGGAAGTTGTCTAGTAACCTTTTCATTTTCGAAAAAAAAAAAAAATAGACGATCGTTCGTCTGATATTCTCATTGTGTGTATCGGGCTTTAATATGAACAATGCAGATCAGGTCCAATTTAAGTCCAGCTTTTCCTTTTATCTGCTTAAACATTCCCAACTCTTCTGTAGATGTCTGACAGGTACTCTTTATTTCCTCCAGGACCGGGTTGTGTCCTTCTATAGAGATTATTCGTTCTTGTCTAGTGTTAGGACGGGTTTCCCTTTCTGCAGCCTGCGGTTTGGGAGCCTGTTGAAGGGCCCCACCTGGGTAAATATAATGATGAACCAATGTTTGCCGACGTTAGAATAAAAAAGAAAAAAAACACGGAATGATCGGATACAAAGGGAAGATTTCTGAGCTCTCCGGCACCTTTTATGAGACATTTTATAAGTCATGGAGGAGAAATGTGATCGGTCATTTGTCTTTTGTTTGAGAAAGTACTTAAAGTGATTGTGAAGGATCGTTTTTTTTTTTTTTTTTCTTTTTTAAATAACAAACATGTCATACTTACCTCCACTGTGCAGCTCATTTTGCACAGAGTGGCCCCCGGTCCTCCTCTTCTGGGGTCCCCCGGCGGCTCTCACGGCTCCTCCCCACATCAGATAACCCCCTAGGAGAAGCACTCTCCCGGGGGGAGGGATTACCTTGTGGGGGCGCCCCCGAGTCCATCATTTGGCTTCCGAATATATGACACGGCTCCGCCCCCCCCGGCGCCAGTGTCATTTGATTTGATTGACAGCAGCGGGAGCCAATGGCTGCGCTGCTATCAGTCTATCCAATCAGGACACGGGACACCGGCCGGAACTGGTGCGCTCGTTCCCATCGCGCAAATTTTCTCGGCTCAGGTAAGTATAAGGGGGGGCTCGGGGGGCACTGCTGCATTAAATGTTTTTCACTATAATGCACTAGAATGCATTAAGGTGAAAAATGGCGAGGGTTTGCAAACCCTTTAAAGAGTAACTCCACTTTGGTCGAGAGAAACCCCTCTCCCCTCTGGGTGATCTTTGTACGTTGCAGGGATTGTAACAAACTTTGTTGCAGATTCCGACCTTTTGTTGTTCTGAAGAAATAGCTGTTTGTTTCTCTGTGTCCATGTGCATAGTGAATGTGAATGGAAGTGACTTTATAATTATCAATCAGCTGCTGCACTTGCAGAGCTCTAATGAGGAAAGTGGCTGCATCCCTTTAGATGGGCTTTCCTATTGAGAATATCTCACCAAATATTACATTTTTGTTGCAGGGGATGCCCAAAATCTGACTCGTGTCTTAGTGCAGACTTCTGGGAAAATCAGTGAGCCAATTAGACATGTGCAGAGCGAAAAAAAATGTGTTTTTTTTTCGAATTGTTATTTACATAAATTTGTTTAGTTAAATTAGTTTCATTCGTTTTTGGAATTAGTTTTGTTTTCGAACCGATTGGAATTTTTCGAATTTGGATGGATTAGAAACGTTTTCCAATTTCCAAAGAGAATTATAAAAGACTAGAAAAGAAAGGAATAGAATAGAAAAAAAAAAAATATATATATATATATATATATATATATTTTTTTTTTCTATTCTATTCCTTTATTTTATATTCTATTTTATTCTCTTTGGAAAACTGGAAAACTATTCAAATTCGAATTCCGTACGAATTTTTTTTCCGTCATTTAAATTAATTTGGAAATTCGGATGTATCGCAGGCTACAGAAAGGGAAACCTGTTCTAACACTAGACAAGAACTAATAATCTCTATAGAAGGACACATCCGTTTTTGGAATTAGTTTCGTTTTCAACGATTGGAATTTTTGGAATTTGGATCGATTAGAAAAGTTTTCCAAAGAGAATAAAAAAAGAATAGAAAATAAAGGAATAGAATAGAAAATATATATATATTTTCTATTCTATTCTTTCATTTTAGATTCTATTTTATTCCCTTGAATTGAAAAACGTTTCGAACTCGAATTTCGGCCGAATTTTTTTTCCGTCATTGCGGATTCATTTAAATTACATTCGGAAATTCGGATATATCTGAATTTCAGAAAAACGAAAATTCGTCCGAATTCTAATTCGGAGCGAAATGTCTAGAGCCAATCACACAAGCAGGAAATTACCACCTGTGTGCAGAGCGCCTCCAGGTGGCCATGTTGCATCTTTACAGAAAATGACCGCGGCTGCAGATTGAAAAGGAACGGGAATTTTTAATAACATTCAATTACAATATGACTTGTGTTGCAATTGTATACGATAGATTATTATATACAAATAATTTGCTATTTTTTTTCCCCCACGAAAGTGGAGTTACCCTTTAGGGCTGAAGTTGAACCTTTTACCAACTGTGTAATGCATATACTGTATATGGCAGCAAGAAAGGCGGGCTTCATCGCCTGGCTGCTGGATGTATACGTCAACGGTGGCCTAAGGTTTGTGCGCTGAGAGCGCGCTCGCCGCACGCTCCTAGTGCACACACCAAGTTGTCAATGACAGCTCCCAAGTCATGGCTTCTGATCAGGAGCCAGCTGAGCAGGCTCTTGATCATGTGACCTCTGTGAGAGCCAATCACAGCGTTCACATGAAAGAGCAGCTGTGCTGCTTCCCAGGAATGAAAGCCCACTTAAAGTAGATCTCTACGCAAAACTTTTTATTTTAGCTCATTGTAAGATCTCTTTGTATGAAAAATTGATAACTGGTTTTTACCTGCATAGTTTGTTCTTGTAAAAACATTTGGAAATCCAGAGAGGAAGGGAAATTAAAAAAAAAAAGTTTTGGCTTTAGTTATACTTTGAGCCTTGTTTGCATATGTAGTGCCCTCCCAAAGAGTGATCTTTAGACATGTGCAACTTCATTTTTTTAAACGAATTTCAACAAATCCGTTAACTCAGAATACCTGAATTAACAAAAACCCTCTTTATTGAATTTTTTTGAATATTCGGAAATTCGAAATTCTGAAAAACCCCGAAAATTTGAAAGTCTGAAATCAAGTAACTATTAAATGATAGGTATTGGAATTTCCTTTCAAATTTGGCTGTTACTGAACGTAACGAATACGAATTTATCCGAAGTTAAGGATAATCCGAAAAAAAAGGAATGTCATATCTAAACGAATGGAACGTAACGAATGAATAATATTAACTAACAATAATAATAATAAAAACTTTTTATTTTTATGTATTATTAATTAGTTACGTTCCATTCGTTTAGATGCGGAGTTCGTTATTACAGATAATTCGTAACTTCGGAAAAATTGGTATTCGTTACGTTCACTAACAGCCAAATTTGAAAGGAAATTCCAATACCTATAATTTAATAGTTAGTTATTATTTTGAATTTTTTTGATTTTCGTTCTTTTGAATTTTTGGATTTTCTTATTTTTTGATTTTCGCATTTTCGGATTTATGAATTTTTGAATTTACGAATTGCGATCATAACGAATGATCCAAAAAATGAAAAAAACTGGTACTTAGTTTATGAGGGTGCGGGGTGCCGGATTCTGTATTATACAGATATAGGGGAGGGGATGGACACAGGCACTTAGTTTATGAGGGATTCTGTCCTTGGTGACCTCCTATTAAACAGAGATTTGATTGGTTGCAGCCTCTCTATATGATTGCGTATTATTAGTTTGGAGTCCTTTGAAGAGGATTGGGTGTGGGCGGTTCAGCGTCCTCCATAAATCTGCAGGAAAAAGTTTCTCCAATATAAACAGATGATTGTAAACTGATAACAACCTTCCAATAAAACATCGCAGCCTCTACCGCCTCGCCAGTGTGACGACACCGCAACATAAAATCACATCAATAGCATAAAAGCAATGTCAGAGGGACCAATTATCTGCAGCGTATTTTTTTTTTTAAAGGCCCCATTCACATCAGTGTATAGCCGGAACTCCGGTTCCCACTCGTGTTTTTCCCAGCATTAACGCACGCCGCACATAGAGCGGGCCAATCACCATTCAGGGCTGCCCTACGCACGCCGCACATAGAGCGGGCCAATTACCATTCAGGGCTGCCCTACGCACGCCGCACATAGAGCGGGCCAATCACCATTCAGGGCTGCCCTACGCGCGCCGCACATAGAGCGGGACGATCACCATTCAGGGCTGCCCTACGCGCGCCGCACATAGAGCGGGACGATCACCATTCAGGGCTGCCCTACGCACGCCGCACATAGAGCGGGCCAATTACCATTCAGGGCTGCCCTACGCGCGCCGCACATAGAGCGGGCCAATCACCATTCAGGGCTGCCCTACGCACGCCGCACATAGAGTGGGCCAATCACCATTCAGGGCTGCCCTACGCGCGCCGCACATAGAGCGGGCCAATCACCATTCAGGGCTGCCCTACGCGTGCCGCACATAGAGCGGGCCAATCACTTCAGGGCTGCCCTACGCACGCCGCACGTAGAGCGGGCAGATCACCATTCAAGGCTGCCCTACGCGTGCCGCACATAGAGCGGGCCAATTACTTCAGGGCTGCCCTACGCACGCCGCACATAGAGCGGGCAGATCACCATTCAGGGCTGCCCTACGCGTGCCGCACATAGAGCGGGCCAATTACTTCAGGGCTGCCCTACGCACGCCGCACATAGAGCGGGCCGATCACCATTCAGGGCTGCCCTACGCACGCCACACATAGAGCGGGCCAATCACCATTCAGGGCTGCCCTACGCACGCCGCACATAGAGCGGGCCGATCACCATTCAGGGCTGCCCTACACGTGCCGCACATAGAGCGGGCCAATCACCATTCAGGGCTGCCCTACGCGCGCCGCACATAGAGCGGGGCGATCACCATTCAGGGCTGCCCTACGCACGCCGCACATAGAGCGGGCAGATCACCATTCAGGGCTGCCCTACGCGTGCCGCACATAGAGCGGGCCAATCACTTCAGGGCTGCCCTACGCACGCCGCACATAGAGCGGGCCAATCACCATTCAGGGCTGCCCTACGCACGCCGCACATAGAGCGGGCCAATCACCATTCAGGGCTGCCCTACGCACGCCGCACATAGAGCAAGCCAATCACTTCAGGGCTGCCCTACGCGTGCCGCACATAGAGCGGGCCAATCACTTCAGGGCTGCCCTACGCACGCCGCACATAGAGCGGGCCAATCACCATTCAGGGCTGCCCTACGCACGCCGCACATAGAGCAGGCCGATCACCATTCAGGGCTGCCCTACGCACGCCGCACATAGAGCGGGCTAATCACCATTCAGGGCTGCCCTACGCACGCCGCACATAGAGCGGGCCAATCACCATTCAGGGCTGCCCTACGCACCCCGCACATAGAGCGGGCCAATCGCTTCAGGGCTGCCCTACGCACCCCACACATAGAGCAGGCCAATCACCATTCAGGGCTGCCCTACGCACGCCGCACATAGAGCGGGCCAATCACCATTCAGGGCTGCCCTACGCACGCCGCACATAGAGCGGGCCAATCACCATTCAGGGCTGCCCTACGCGCGCCGCACATAGAGCGGGCCAATCACCATTCAGGGCTGCCCTACGCACGCCGCACATAGAGCGGGCCAATCACCATTCAGGGCTGCCCTACGCACGCCGCACATAGAGCGGGCCAATCACCATGCAGGGCTGCCCTACGCGTGCCAAATGCCCAAAAGTAGCTCCAAAACCTTTCTGGTCGCAGAGTGTCTATCGTCTTTTCAGTGCGCATTTTGGCACATTGTAGCAAAACGTGCAGCAAAATAAAATGCAGATCTGATACCTGCGCTTGGTGTCATTCGTAATTAATGGCACCACAAGCACGGCCCGCGATTGCAGCGCGTTCCCCAAAAAATTGCACACTTTTGTGTGTTTTGCTGCGCGTTTAGGAAACGCACAGGTTCGAATGCGGCCTTAGGGCCCAGTTCACACCAGAACGCAGTGCGGGAAACCTGTGTTCCGTGCATGTTTCCCGCACCGCACTCAAAATGCACTGCAGAAGCGATAAAGTGATTGTAAAGGTTTGTTTTTTTTTTTTAAATGACAAACTTGTCATACTTACCTCCTCTGTGCAAGGGTTTTGCACAGAGTGGTCCCCGATCCTCCTCTTCTGGGGTCCCCCGGCAGCGCTCCTCCTCATTGAGTGCCCCCACGGGGAGCCGCTTTCCATGGGGGGCACCCGTGCTGGCACGTTCCTGAGTCCTGCTGCTGTCAATCAAATGTTGTGACAGGAGGGCGGGGCAGAGTTGCTTGCTCTGTCTCAAAAGACACAGACTGGGCAGCTTGGGAGGGAGCCCACACGGTGCCCCCATAGAGAGTAGCTTTATATGGGGGCACTCGCCGGAGAGGAGGGGCCTGGAACGTCGACGGGGGACGCCAGAAAAGAAGGATTGGGGCTGCACTGTGCAAAACCATTACACAGCGGGGTTGATTTACTAAGGCCAAAAAGACTGTGCACTTTGGAAAGTGCAGTTGCACACTGCAAGAGCAGTTGCTCCAGTGCTTAGTAAATGAGCAGAAGCTCTGCTGACTTTCATTAACCAATCATGTGCAAGCAAAAATGCTGTTTTTTTTTATTTTCCTTGCACGTGATTGGGTATTCTTTGCAAAGTGAAGCTTTACCTCATTTACTAAGCTCTGGAGCAGCTGCACTTGCAGAGTGCAATTGCACTTTCCAAGGTGCACAGTCTATTGGCCTTTAGTAAATCAACCCCAGAGTGTCTTCTTTCAACCTAACAGGATAACTGAGTAACTATCAAGAGAAATGAAAATGAGTGAATCCCCAATTCTACTAATCTGAGGATGGTAGTAGGGACACGAGTAGTGGGGACACGAGTAGTAGGGATATGAGTAGCAGGAACATGAGTAGTAGGGTTATTAGTAGTAGGGAGGGAGACAAGTATTAGGGACACGAGTAGTAAGGATATGAGTAGTAGGGACACGAGTAGTAGGGATATGAGTAGTAAGGAGACAAGTAGTAGGGACACGAGTAGTAGGGACACAAGTAGTAGGGATATGAGTAGTAAGGAGACAAGTAGTAGGGACACGAGTAGTAGGGATATGAGTAGTAGGGATATAAGTAGTAGGGAGGGAGACAAGTATTAGGGACAAAAGTAGTAAGGATATGAGTAGTAGGGACTTGAGTAGTAGGGATATGAGTAGTAGGGACATGAGTAATAGGGATATAAGTACCAGGGACATGAGTATTAGGGATATAAATAGTAGTAAGACAAGTAGTAGGGACATATGTAGTAGAGACACGAGTAGCAGGGACACGAGTAGTTGGGAGACAAGTAGTAGGGACATGAGTAGTAGGGACATGGGTATTAGGAACATTATTAGGGACATGAGTAGTAGGGAGACAAGTAGTAGGGACATGAGTAGTAGGGATATGAGTATTAGGAACATTATTAGGGATATGAGTAGTAGGGGCATGTTTAGTAGGGATTCCAGTGGTAGGGACACAATTCTTGCACATAGAGAACTCTCTATACTGCACTTTGCATTGCTTTTCTCTTTTTTATTCTTTAACGTGGAGTAAAAGATTCTCCCAGCAGGTAGCTTCTCAGTCCCCAGACTCCGGCACTGTGTACGGATGGAGATGACAGCACTGTGTACGGGTGGTGATGACAGCACTGTGTACGGATGGAGATGACAGCACTGTGTACGGATGGTGATGACAGCACTGTGTACGGATGGTGATGACAGCACTGAGTGAAAGTGTTGGGAGAGCTTCACATGTGAAATGACTGTTTACTTTATCCCAGCTGTGGGCACAGGAAATGTCTGCTCCGTTTTGCATGTTCCCCACCCAGAAGGGGGACTCGGGGATTTCTCTGACATGTCCCAGGGACTCCGGGCTCCAGCTATCAGCATAGCCATCCTATCCTTCCTAATCAAAGCAATGGGATTGGAGAACTCCGAATACATCCCAAGGATTCTGGGCTCCAGCCTTCAGCATAGCCATCTCTTCCTTTTTATATAAGCCATAAGACTAGAGAACTCCGAATACGTCCCAAGGACTCGGGGCTCCAGCCTTCAACATCGCCATTCTGTCCTTTATTATCGAACCAATAAGACTAGAGAACTCAAAATACGTCCTTGGAACGCCAGGCTCCAGCCTTGAGCATGGCCATATTGCCCATCTTTTATCAAAGCCATAGGACTAGAGAACTCAAATTATGTCCTGGGGTCTTCAGGCTCCAGCCTTGAGCATGGCTATCCAGTCCTTCTTTATGGAAGCCATAGGACTAGAGAACTCAAAATATGTCCGAGGGACTCAGGGCTCCAGCCTTCAGCATGGCCATCTGATCCTTCTTTATAGAAGCCATAGGACTTGAGAATTCAAAATACATCCCAGGGACTTATGGGTTCAAGCTTTTAGCATGGCCATACTGCCCATCGTTTATCAAAGCCATAGGACTAGGAAACAAAAAATATCTCCCAGGGACTCAGGACTCCAGCCTTCAACATGGCCATCCTGTCCTTCTTCTTTTTGGAAGCCATGGGACTTGAGAACTCAAAATATCTCCTGGGGACTCCACAATCCAGCCTTCAGCTTGGCCATATTCTCCTTCTTTAAGGTAGCCATGGGACTAGAGAACTCAAAAGACGTTCCAGGGACTCAGGGCTCCTGCCTTCAGCATGGCCGTCCAGTCCTTCTTTATGGAAGCCATAGGACTTGAGAACTCAAAATAGGACCCAGTGACGTCTGGGATCAAGCTTTCAGTGTGGCCACCCTGCCCATCCTTTATGGAAGCCATAGGACTAGAGAACTCAAAATACGTCCCAGGGACTCCAGTCCCGAGCATGGCTATCCAGTCCTTCTTATAGAAGCCAAATGTAATGGATTGTATAGGAAGCCCCACACATTACAAAGTTTGTGTAAATCTTAAAGAGATTATACAGTGATTGTACAACCAGATTGCAACAGGCTCGCCCACATTAAAGCTCAATAGAAATTTTGTGTGCACCAAAAAGTGTACAAAGTCATGGATTATCAGGAATGTGTCATAAAACTAAAGCTGGCCATACACTATACAATCTGATTGTACAATCTGCATTCAATCTCCTATAGAGTTACCAAAATGATGTAATATGAAGACAAGTCTACCCGAGTCAGATTGTGTAGTGAAGGAGTCTCCAAACGCCTGAGTACGGGGGCCACGCCGTATATTCTACAAAGGTTTCATGGACAAAAGATATCCACTTCAGAGTCCACTCTTACATAAGGTTCCCCATCAGAGTCCCCCCTTATATCAGGGTCTCTATCAGAGTCCCCCTTATATAAGGGTCCCCATCAAAGACTTCCCTTATATCAAGTTCCTCATTAGAGTCCCCCCTTACATCTTGTTCCCCATCATAATCCCCCCTTATATTA
The DNA here is from genome assembly GCA_037952925.1 of Lithobates clamitans. Lineage (NCBI taxonomy): Eukaryota > Metazoa > Chordata > Amphibia > Anura > Ranidae > Lithobates > Lithobates clamitans. The sequence continues at coordinate 42,078 of JBBGZY010003382.1, read as the reverse complement.
GGGTCTCCATCAGAATCCCCTCTTACATTGTGTTTCCCATCAGAGTGCCCCCTTTTTATCAAGGTCTCCATAAGAGTCCCCCCTTACATCAGGTTCCCCATCGTAGTCCCCCCTTATATAAAGGTCACATTTAGAGTCCCCCCTTATATCAAGTTCCCCATCAGAGCCCCTCTCATATCAGGGTCCCCAACAGAGTCCCCCTTAAATCTAGTATCCCATAAGAATCCCCCCTTATATCAGAGCCCCCCCTGACATCAGATTCCCCATCAGAGTCCCCCCTTATATCAAGTTTCCCATCAAAATTCCCCCTTACATCAGGGTCCCCATCGTAGTCACCCCTTATATAAAGGTCCCCATCAGAGTTCCCCCTTACATCAGGTTCCCCATTAGAGTCCCCCTTACATCAGATTCCCAATCAGAGTCCCCCTTACATCAGGTACCCCATCAGAGTCACCCCTTACATCACGTTCCCCATCAGAGTCCCCCCTTACATCAGGGTCCCTATCAGAGTCCCCCCTTACATCAAGGTCCCCATCAGAGTCCCCCCTTAATCAGGTTCCCCATTAGAGTCCCCCTTACATCAGATTCCTAATTAGAGTCCCCCTTACCTCAGGTACCCCATCAGAGTCCCCCCTTACATCACGTTCCCTATCAGAGTCCCCCCTTACATCAGGGTCCCCATCAGAGTCCCCCCTTACTTAAGGTTCTAAATCAGAGTCCCCTCTTACAAAAGGTTCCCCATCAGAGCCCCCCTTACCTTAGGTTCCCCATCAGAGTCCCCCCTTACATCAGGTTCCCTATCAGAGTCCCCCCTTACATCAGGTTCCCCATCAGAGTCCCCCCTTACATCAGGTTCCCCATCAGAGTCCTCCCTTACATCAGGTTCCCCATCAGAGTCGCCCTTACATCAGGTTTCCATCAGAGTCCCCATCAAAGTCCCCCCTGATACCAGGGTACCTATTACATCAAGTCCCCAGTCAGAGTCCCCCCTTACATCAGAAGCGGAGACCACAGACAACCTCCACTGACCTTAATCCCCAATCAGTGAACATTGAGAATAGACCACTGACCCTTAGCTGGCAGATGGATAAAATCTTGTAGCGGGTCGGATGTGGCCCATGGGCCATAGTTTGGGGACCCCTGGTCTAGTGTATAGTCATCCTGGAAGATTACTACTTCACACACTCCTCAGCGCTCCAGAAGTAAAGACATCCAAGTCACCATACAAGGGTAGGAATGCCCCACTGATGCAGCGCTCCTCAGATAGGGGAATCTTGACAGATAACTGTAAAAAGCACACACAGGAGGGCGCAAACACCTAGTGCATTACCATAAATATCTTTTGACCAGAAAACACACAAAAAAACTATCATACAAGTTTCGGGGGATGCACCCCCTTTCTCAGGTCTTGGCTTTGAAGAAGGGGGTGCGTCCCCTGAAACGCGTTAGCCCATTATACCGAGGAACCATTTGGGCTACTTGATGCTGCCCCAGTGCTGGAGTGAACCAGTATTATAATCCAGTAAGTCTCACCCCGCTCTGCACATGCTCAGTTTCTCTCTATTTTTAGGCACTGTACGGAGTTTCTATAGGCCGATCTGCTGACAGCATTAAAACAGAATTAACCCCCCTCCCCCCATCTTTTACAGCCAATGAAGCTGCTTCTGTGTGATCTGCAACTGCCATGGTGCTGCACATGTGATCAGTTATGACACCGGCCCTTTAAAGGTTTGACAGTTTAGTTAAGGACACAAGCAAACGTGACAGTTAGCTATCCCGGCATTCCAGGAAATCACACCTCCCAACTTTTTGAGATGGGAATGAGGGACACCTATCAGCAAAAGTATGCAGGTGTAGGACACACCCCTTGCCATGCCCCCTTAAAGGAGAATTGTACAAAAAAACAAGATTGGTTAAACCCACAAGTGCTTTTTTTTACCACTACTATTCCTTTATATTGGCTTTTGGAATTTACAAATGCAGCAATTTAGAAATCTGATGAAAGGTTTAGCGCGGAAAAACACTTTTTGATAGATAAAAAGCGCATTTTATATACATCTATATAGATCAGACCCAGGAATGAGGGACAAATGAAAAGGAAGGAGGGACAGAGGGACATTGCTCCAAATCAGGGACAGCCCCTCGAAATCAGGGACAGTTGGGAGCTATGGGAATGTAACTGTTTTGAAAGTGTTAAATGGATGGATTTAGTTCTGCTGTGTGATTTACTGCTGCTCAGGGGCTCTGGGCTTAAACAAAATGGCCGCCGCCAGCAAGCAAGAAAAAGGAGCAATGCTGGAAGCAATTTGCAACACACAATAAATTTGGTAGCATAATTATTAATGTGGAATGTGTTTTTCCTTGCTAAAGAACATTAGTTGTTATGGGGTAAAGTTCTGCTTTAATGAGTTTTGATGCCTTTTTTTCACCACACTTGAGAGTACGTTTTTGTGTGTTTTCTCCTCAATAAAGTTTTATGATAATGCACTAGGCCAGTGATGGGCGAACCTTGGCACCCCAGATGTTTTTGGAACTACATTTCCCATGATGCTCCACTACACTGCAGAGTGCATGAGCATCATGGGAAATGTAGTTCCAAAAACACCGGGGGGTGCCGAGGTTCGCCCATCACTGCGCTAGGCGTTTGCACCCTCCTGTTTGCGCTTTCTACATCCCGGAAGATTGTACGGAGATTGCAGGGTCACATTGTGTCGTGTATGTCCAGGTGTAGTAGATTGTACAACCAGACGGCCTCAGGTGCGCTGTACACACCCCAGACTGGCACACCGCAGGGCGTTCTGGGCAGAGGACGGGTTAATAGGATGTAGACATAGCTGGGATGCCAACGCTGCGGGCATGACGGCCCAGCCTGTGAGCTGTACCGGGAAAACCAAGCCACTAATCCGCCTTCTTTCTGCTGATGGAAGGTAAACAGGCGGGCGCGGGGCGCTGAGATCAATGGGCCTTTTTGTTCCCTGTATCAGCGCGTTGATAGGTGACGATCCCGACGATTGTTTATCTGGCTGGGTTAGGCCGGGTGACCTGGCTCTGCTTGTGGGATCCTATCAAAGAAGAAGAAGAAAAAAAAAAAAAAAAAAAAGAAACAATAAAACAACAATGGCGGCCGTCCGCAGGGCGTGTCCGCTGAGTCATTGCGGCCGGGGCCAAGGAGAAATAATGGCGCGGAAAACCCAGAAAGGTTCTGATTAAAGACAAACACCAGGCAGGGCCGCTCTCACCCACATCAAACACCCAAATCATCCCAATACGAGGGATGACCGCAATCTACTTCCTCACTGATGTAGCTTTAATAAATCTGCACAACCAGGGCGCGACAAGAGGAGTGAGACTGCCAACGCATTTCATCCTGGAGAGAGAGAGCTTAATCACTTGACCTCTGGAAGATTTACTCCCCTTCATGACCAGGCCTTTTTTTTTTACTTTTCGGCACTGCATTGCAGGGGTCTCAAACTGGTGCGCCTCCAGCTGTTGCAAAACTACAAGTCCCATGAGGCATTGCAAGGCTGACAGTTACAAGCATGACCCCCCACAGGCAGAGGCATGATGGGATTTGTAGTTTCGCAACAGCTGCAGGGTCGCCAGTTTGAGACCCCTGCTTTAAAGGGTAACTCCACTTTCGTGGGGTGGGGGAAAGATAGCAAATAAAGAAAAAATAATATATTATTATGGCACTGCGTTGCTTTAACTGACAATTGCGCGGTCTTGCGACATTGTATCCAAATACAATTGATGTCCTTTTTTTCCCATAAACAGATCTTTCTTTTGGTGGTATTTGATCACCTCTGCGGTTTTTATTTTTTGCGCTATAAATAGAAAAAGACCGACAATTTAAAAAAAAAAAAACAATATTTTTTTTTTACTTTCTGCTATAAAACACGTCCAGTAAAAATAATGTAAAAAAATCGAATTTCTTCATCAATTTAGGCCAATTGGTAAAAAAAAAAATCCCAATAAGCGTATATTGATTAGTTTGCGTCTACAAACTATGGGATAGATTTATAGAATTTTTATTTTTAAAATTTTTTTTTTTACTAGCAATGGCGGCAATCAGCGGTTTTTAGCGGAACTGCGACATTGCGGCGGACAATTTTGAAAAAAAAAACAATATTTTTTTTTACTTTATGCTATAAAACACATCCAGGGAAAAAAAAATTTAAAAAAATCAAATTTCTTCATCAGTTTAGGGCGATATGTATTCTTCTACATATTTTTAGTAAAAAAAATCCCAATAAGCGTATATTGAGTTTATAGGGCTGCCACGCCTGGCAGGTGTGGCAGCCCTATAAACTATATGTAGTGCAACAAAACACACATCTCCTTTCCTGCACACCTTTGTTACCTCCATACTGAGGACAGAACAATTGGGACCCGTTTTCTGACTCCCCGTCCCTTTTCCATTATGAAAATGTCCCTCCCGGCGGTCTGCCTGCCAGAGCGGATCCTGCACACCGATAAAGTCAATGGACTTCGGCAATCCTGTGTGTATTGGTCTTCCTGTCCTGCTGTTTGCCTTTCTCCCTTCTATGGCCGGGGTCACTATGACATCATCCTCATCGCCCCCGGATCTTTTCCTTTCAGGAAGCTGTCACCCGTGCATTGTTGTGTGGGAGCCAAGGTACACATTTCGTGCGCCCCTCCTATCCTCTTCTATGTAATAAATGAGTGTACATAGCGGGGCTCCCGCTGAGCATCAAAAAAAGACTCAACACATACAAAAAAATATATATATATATATATTATTTTAGTCCATATATACTAAAGCAGAACTCCAGCCAAAGATAATAAAAACAAAAAGACGTGTTTCACTCTATTGTAGTGCGGTAACACAAAGCACATTACCGTACGTTACTTTGCACATGAACTGATGCTGTGCACACTATTTATTAACTATTATTTATTAATGTATTAATTATTTCATTATGTAATAATTTAATATTTATTTGTTTATTAATTTATAAATGATCATTTATGTTTGTATTCTTTTTTTATTATTTATTATTTGTATTATTTAATAATTTATTATTATTTTCTATTGTTATTATTTATTGTTTATTTGTTTATTCGTTTCTCTTGAGTTAGTGTAGTTATTTCCATATCATTTATTAATGTTATATTATTTTTATTATTTATTGTTTGTATTTTTTAATCATTTATTATTATTTTCTATTGTTATTATTTATTGTTTATTTGTTTCTTCGTTTCTCTTGAGTTAGTGTAGTTATTTCCATATCATTTATTAATGTTATATTATTTTTATTATTTATTGTTTGTATTTTTTAATCATTTATTATTATTTTCTATTGTTATTATTTATTGTTTATTTGTTTATTCGTTTCTCTTGAGTTAGTGTAGTTATTTCCATATCATTTATTAATGTTATATTATTTTTATTATTTATTGTTTGTATTTTTTAATCATTTATTATTATTTTCTATTGTTATTATTTATTGTTTATTTGTTTATTCGTTTCTCTTGAGTTAGTGTAGTTATTTCCATATCATTTATTAATGTTATATTATTTTTATTATTTATTGTTTGTATTTTTTAATCATTTATTATTATTTTCTATTGTTATTATTTATTGTTTATTTGTTTATTCGTTTCTCTTGAGTTAGTGTAGTTATTTCCATATCATTTATTAATGTTATATTATTTTTATTATTTATTGTTTGTCTTATTTAATCATTTATTATTATTTTCTACTGTTATTATTTATTGTTAATTTGTTTATTCATTATCATTTATAAACTATCATTTATTAATTGAAAAGGAAATGGAAAGGGTTTTTTTATGGTGCCACAAGTATATACACAGAATACAGTGGGGACGGAAAGTATTCAGACCCCCTTACATTTTTCACTCTTTGTTATATTGCAGCTATTTGCTAAAATCATTTAAGTTCATTTTTTTTCCTCATTAATGTACACACAGCACCCCATATTGTACACACAGCCCCCCATATTGTACACACAGCACCCCATATTGTACACACAGCACCCCATATTGACAGAAAAACACAGAATTGTTGACGTTTTTGCAGATTTATTAAAAAAGAAAAACTGAAATATCACATGGTCCTAAGTATTCAGACCCTTTGCTGTGACACTCATATATATAACTCAGGTGCTGTCCATTTCTTCTGATCATCCTTGAGATGGTTCTACACCTTCATTTGAGTCCAGCTGTGTTTGATTATACTGATTGGACTTGATTAGGAAAGCCGCACACCTGTCTATATAAGACCTTACAGCTCACAGTGCATGTCAGAGCAAATGAGAATCATGAGGTCAAAGGAACTGCCTGAAGAGCTCAGAGACAGAATTGTGGCAAGGCACAGATCTGGCCAAGGTTACAAAACATTTCTGCTGAACTTAAGGTTCCTAAGAGCACAGTGGCCTCCATAATCCTTAAATGGAAGACGTTTGGGACGATCAGAACCCTTCCTAGAGCTGGCCGTCCGGCCAAACTGAGCTATCGGGGGAGAAGAGCCTTGGTGAGAGAGGTAAAGAAGAACCCAAAGATCACTGTGGCTGAGCTCCAGAGATGCAGTCGGGAGATGGGAGGAAGTTGTAGAAAGTCAACCATCACTGCAGCCCTCCACCAGTCGGGGCTTTATGGCAGAGTGGCCCAACGGAAGCCTCTCCTCAGTGCAAGACACATGAAAGCCCGCATGGAGTTTGCTAAAAAACACCTGAATGACACCAAGATGGTGAGAAATAAGATTCTCTGGTCTGATGAGACCAAGATAAAACTTTTTGGCCTTAATTCTAAGCCGTATGTGTGGAGAAAACCAGGCACTGCTCATCACCTGTCCAATACAGTCCCAACAGTGAAGCATGGTGGTGGCAGCATCATGCTGTGCGGGGGGTTTTCAGCTGCAGGGACAGGATGACTGGATGCAATCGAGGAAAAGATGAATGTGGCCAAGTACAGGGATATCCTGGATGAAAACCTTCTCCAGAGTGCTCAGGACCTCAGACTGGGCCGAAGGTTTACCTTCCAACAAGACAATGACCCTAAGCACACAGCTAACATAATGAAGGAGTGGCTTCACAACAACTCCGTGACTGTTCTTGAATGGCCCAACCAGAGCCCTGACTTAAACACAATTGAGCATCTCTAGGGAGACCTAAAAATGGCTCCACCAACGTTTACCATCCAACCTGACAGAACTGGAGAGGATCTGCGAGGAGGAATGGCAGAGGATCCCCAAATCCAGGTATGAAAAACTTGTTGCATCTTTCCCAAAAAGACTCATCAAAAGGGGCTTCTACTAAATACTGAGCAAAGGGTCTGAATACTTAGGACCATGTGATATTTCAGTTTTTCTTTTTTAATAAATCTGCAAAAATGTCAACAATTCTGTGTTTTTCTGTCAATATGGGGGGCTGTGTGTACAATATGGGGTGCTGTGTGTACAATATGGGGGGCTGTGTGTACAATATGGGGTGCTGTGTGTACAATATGGGGTGCTGTGTGTACAATATGGGGGGCTGTGTGTACAATATGGGGGGCTGTGTGTACAATATGGAGTGCTGTGTGTACAATATGAGGTGCTGTGTGTACAATATGGGGGGCTGTGTGTACAATATGGGGTGCTGTGTGTACAATATGGGGGTGTTGTGTGTACAATATGGGGTGCTGTGTGTACAATATGGGGTGCTGTGTGTACAATATGGGGTGCTGTGTGTACAATATGGGGTGTTGTGTGTACAATATGGGGTGCTGTGTGTACAATATGGGGTGCTGTGTGTACAATATGGGGTGCTGTGTGTACAATATGGGGTGCTGTGTGTACAATATGGGGTGCTGTGTGTACAATATGGGGGGCTGTGTGTACATTAATGAGGAAAAAAAATGAACTTGAGTGATTTTAGCAAATGGCTGCAATATAACAAAGAGTGAAAAATGTAAGGGGGTCTGAATACTTTCCGTCCCCACTGTATATTTTCATAAAAAAGTTTTTTTTAAATTAGTATCAATATATAAAAGGGAATAAACAATGTTAACTCTCAGAAATAAGGACATACATATATAAAATTATCACAAATTGATAGGAACAATAATATGTATACCAAGCTATATTTAGCTATATAAATGTCTGTTGGGCTCTACATGTTTCGCTATGGTGCTTCTTCATGAGAGTGTAAGGCATATATTGGCTACAAACAAATACAAAAAATACATGTAAGATATACAAAATACAAAACAATTAAGTACAAAATCATAATGCACAATACCATTATTTACAGATAAGTGACATGAAATGGGATAAAATAGTAAACAAGAGACATGTGATCCTCTCTTCTTTACTATTTTTTGATTTTCATTTATATATCACGTTTCATGTTACTTATCTGTATATAATGGTAGTTCATATTATGATTTTGTATTTGATTGTTTTGTATATCTTACGTGTATTTTTTGTATTTTTTTTAACCAATATATGCCTTACAGCTCCTGAAGAAGCACCATAGCGAAACATGTAGAGCCCAACTGGCTTTTATATAGCTGCATATAGCTCGGTATACATATATCAACCAATCTGTAATGATTTTATAGGTATGTCCTTATTTCTGAGAGTTACCAGTGTTTACTCCCTTTTATATTTTAAAACTAATAAAAAAAAACTTTTTTTTAATGAAAATATATTCTGTGTATATACTCGTGGCACCATAAAAATACCCCTTTCCATTTCCTTTTCAATTCTCATATTTGGGATGTGGGTGCCTTGATCTCTTGAGTTGGTGTAGTTATTTCAATATCATTTATTAATGTTATATTATTTTTATTATTTATTGTTTGTATTACTTGGTAATTCATTATTTTTGTTCTATTGTTATTATTTATTTGTTTATTAATTGTAATTTATAAACTATAATGTTTTTTTTTTTTTATTATTTATTAATTTAATATTTATAGTAGAGGGATCTACTGTTGCTGACTGCTGGAGAATTTGTTTATACTGGCTGCTAAGAGATCTATTTTTGCTGGTAAGGGGGGGTCTATAGTTGCTTGGGGGGTCTATAGTTGCTGGGGTGAATTTATTATTGCTGGGGGAGATCTATTGTTGCTAGTAAGGCGGGGGGGTCTATAGTTGCTGGGGTGGATTTATTATTGCTGGGGGAGATCTATTGTTGCTGGTAAGGCAGGGGGGGGGGTCTATAGTTGCTTGTTGGGATCTATTGTTGCTGCTGGGGGTCTATTGTTGCTGGGGTGGATTTATTATTGCTGGGGGGATCTATTGTTGCTGGTTGCAGGAGATCTTTTTCTCGTTCCATACAAATGACTTAGTACTACAAAAAGAATACTTGGTTGTGTACTCTCCTAAAGGGGCGGTACTGAGAGGTAGGTATGGGGTGGAACTAAGGGACACTGCCCGGAGCTGGAGGTCTGGGGGGCGGAGACAAGAAGTACCTGCACCAATCTCTAGCAATCATGTATTAATGAATACAGAGATGTATTTTTTTGTGTCTTTTATATCTGTTTTGAGTTCAGTTACAAAATCAAACATTTAGTTTGTGTATCACAGAAAACTGCCGTTAGGTTCTCAGCTTTTTTCATCATTTGTTTCATCTCAGTGCTGCTAATCTCCTGCAGCCTCTGTCAGCTACTTCTTGCCTACATGGGCGCATGGGACAGGGTGACAACGCAGCAGCACCATTCTGAGGCAGTTGTCACTGTATAACAGGAAGTGCCTTCATTCACACTTGTAGAACTCCAGAGTCACACGACTTTAGAGTGCAACATTGATGCGACATTGGATGGGTGCGACTTGGATGGGGCTTTGGCTTTGGCCAATGATATTGGACGACTGTTGCACAACTTTTGCATGTATAACATTGAGGTGTGACTTTCATGCGACTTTTGAGAGTTTCCATAGCAGCCTATGCAAACTCCAGCCGTGCGAAAGTCAGACCAGAGTAGTGCAGAAACCTTTTTAATGTCGCTGCGACCTTAAGTTGCACGTATTTGAATGGTCGTCATTGAAAAACATGGAGGGCGACTTTGTCACGCCACTTTAAACTAAAGTCGCACAAGTGTGAATGAAGCCTCAATGTCAGTTGCAAATTAGCCTCTTCCCGCCCGCACTGACGGAAAAACAGCTACAGCGCGGGCGCACATTGCTGGGAGGGCGTCTATGGATGTCCTCCCATGATCCCGCTTCCCGCACACCCCCTGCGGTGCGCATCGGCTGGGATCTGTGATCGCTGTGTCTTTCGGCTAATCGCAGATCGGGGTAAAGAGCCAATCACAGCTGATCACTTTGTAGGCAGTAATTGATGGTTATCGCCAGGCCTCTCCTCACTGCTAACAGCGCACGAGGAGAGCCGATAACCGGCAAATTCACACAGGGGACATCTACACTGATAATCAGATCACTCATCAGTGTCCTAATCATCAGTGCAGCCCCAACAGTGCCCACAAGTGCTGACAATCTGTGCCCATCAGTGATTCCTATTAGTGCCACCTGTTAGTGCCCATCAGTGATGCCTGTCAGTGCCCATCAGTGCAGCCTATCAGTGCCACCTATCAGTGCCCATCAGTGCCACGTATTAGTTCCCATCAGTGGTGCCTATCAGTGCTCATCAGTGTCGCCTATTAGTGGCCATCAGTGGTGCCTATCAGTGATGGCTATTAGTGTCCATCAGTGATGCCTATCAGTGCCCATCAGTAATGCCTGTCAGTGCCCATCAGTAATGCTTATCAGTGCCACCTATCAGTGCCCATCAGTGCCGCCTATTTGTGCCCATCAGTGATGCCTGTCAGTGCTCATCAGTGTCGCCTATTAGTGCCCATCAGTGCCACCTATTAGTGCCTATCAGTGATGCCTGTCAGTGCCCATCAGTAATGCCTATCAGTGCTCATCAGTGTCCCCTATTAGTGCCCATCAGTGATGCTTGTCAGTGCCCATCAGTAATGCCCATCAGTGCCACCTGTCAGTGCCCCTCAGTAATGCCCATCAGTGCCACCTATCAGTGCCCATCAGTGCCGCCTATTAGTGCCCATCAGTGCCACCTATTAGTGCCTATCAGTGAAGCCTCTCAGTGCCCATCAGTAATGCATATCAGTGCCCATCAGTGTCACCTATTAGTACCCATCAGTGATGCTTGTCAGTGGCCATCAGTAATGCCTATCAGTGCCCATCAGTGATGCCCATCAGTGCCACCTATCAGTGCCCATCAGTGCCACGTATTAGTTCCCATCAGTGGTGCCTATCAGTGTTCATCAGTGTCGCCTATTAGTGCCTATCAGTGTCGCCTATTAGTGCCCATCAGTGATGCCTGTCAGTGCCCATCAGTAATGCCTATCAGTGCCCATCAGTGTCGCCTATCATTGCCCAACAGCGCCACATATCAGTGCCCATCAGTGCCGCCTATCAGTGCCTTCTCATTGGTGCCCATCAGTGCTGTCAATCAGTGCCCATCAGTGATGCCTATCAGTGCCCATAAATGAAGTAGAAAAATTACTTTTTAGAAAACTTTATAACAAAAAATAAGAAAAACTTTTTTTTTCAAAATTTTTGGTCTTTTCTCATTTGTTTAGCAAAAAATAAAAACCCTCAGAGGTGATTAAATACCAGCAAGAGAAAGCTCTATCTGTCTCAAAAGAATGATAACAATTTAATGTGGGTACAGTGTTACATGACCGCGCAATTGTCATTCAAAGTGTGACAGCCCTGAAAGCTGAAAATTGGCCTGGGCAGGAAGGGGGTAAAAGTGCCCAGTATTGAAGTGGTTAAAAGAGCCTGAAAAGCCCTGGAATTGAATAACGTGTTGAAGCTCGGAGGAGACTTTAGTGATTGGATTTACATCTTTCTTGTCCGGAGAAAAGCTTTATAGATGACGGCGTCCCTTTCTTCATCCGGCGACAGATAGAATTCGGAGATGCCGAGAAATCAATTGAGAGCAATTATAGACAGAAAATTACATTTCGTGTCCGATGGAAGCTGCGCACCATTATATTAAGGAGAATGTTTATTATAAAGCCTCATTTACGCTTGGGGCAGTTTTCTGCGTCCTCTGAAATGCGATCTACAGTGTTTGTCGCCTCCTCACCACCTGTATTAACCCTTGAAGGAATGCAGCAGCACGACACAACTACGTGCGTTACACGCGGTTGCAGGGCAGTTGCGGCACAGCCCCAGTCACTTGGATGGGTCAATAGGTCATGCCTTGCACTGCCTGCCGAACACAGCATGGGGTATACATTTTGCTGCGGACACAATGTGATTTGGAATTGTGTACTGAGCCTCAGGTGTGCTGTACTGTGTACTGAGCCTCAGGTGTGCTGTACTGTGTACTGAGCCTCAGTTGTGGTGTACTGTGTACTGAACCTCAGGTGTGCTGTACTGTGTACTGAACCTCAGGTGTGCTGTACTGTGTACTGAGCCTCAGGTGTGCTGTACTGTGTACTGAGCCTCAGGTGTGGTGTACTGTGTACCGAGCCTCAGGTGTGGTGTACTGTGTACCGACCCTAAGGTGTGCCGTACTGTGTACTGAACCTCAGGTGTGTTGTACTGTGATCTGAGCCTCAGGTGTGCTGTACTGTATACTGAGCCTCAGGTGTGGTGTACTGTGTACTGAGCCTCAGGTGTGTTGTACTGTGATCTGAGCCTCAGGTGTGCTGTACTGTATACTGAGCCTCAGGTGTGGTGTACTGCGTACTGAGCCTCAGGTGTGTCGTACTGTGTACTGAACCTCAGGTGTGTTGTACTGTGATCTGAGCCTCAGGTGTGCTGTACTGTGTACTGAGCCTCAGGAGTGCTGTACTGTGTACTGAGCCTCAGGAGTGCTGTACTGTGTACTGAGCCTCAGGTGTGCTGTACTGTGTGCTGAGCCTCAGATGTGCTGTACTGTGTACTGAGCCTCAGGTGTGCTGTACTGTGTACTGAGCCTCAGTTGTGGTGTACTGTGTACTGAACCTCAGGTGTGCTGTACTGTGTACTGAACCTCAGGTGTGCTGTACTGTGTACTGAGCCTCAGGTGTGCTGTACTGTGTACTGAGCCTCAGGTGTGGTGTACTGTGTACCGAGCCTCAGGTGTGGTGTACTGTGTACCGACCCTAAGGTGTGCCGTACTGTGTACTGAACCTCAGGTGTGTTGTACTGTGATCTGAGCCTCAGGTGTGCTGTACTGTATACTGAGCCTCAGGTGTGGTGTACTGTGTACTGAGCCTCAGGTGTGTTGTACTGTGATCTGAGCCTCAGGTGTGCTGTACTGTATACTGAGCCTCAGGTGTGGTGTACTGCGTACTGAGCCTCAGGTGTGTCGTACTGTGTACTGAACCTCAGGTGTGTTGTACTGTGATCTGAGCCTCAGGTGTGCTGTACTGTGTACTGAGCCTCAGGAGTGCTGTACTGTGTACTGAGCCTCAGGAGTGCTGTACTGTGTACTGAGCCTCAGGTGTGCTGTACTGTGTGCTGAGCCTCAGATGTGCTGTACTGTGTACTGAGCCTCAGGTGTGCTGTACTGTGTACTGAGCCTCAGGTGTGCTGTACTGTGTACTGAGCCTCAGGTGTGCCGTACTGTGTACTGAGCCTCAGGTGTGCCGTACTGTGTACTGAGCCTCAGGTGTGCTGTACTGTGATCTGAGCCTCAGGTGTGGTGTACTGTGTACTGAGCCTCAGGTGTGCTGTACTGTGATCTGAACCTCAGGTGTGCTGTACTGTGATCGGAGCCTCAGGTGTGCCGTACTGTGTACTGAGCCTCAGGTGTGCTGTACTGTGATCTGAGCCTCAGGTGTGCTGTACTGTGTACTGAGCCTCAGGTGTGCTGTACTGTGATCTGAACCTCAGGTGTGCTGTACTGTGATCGGAGCCTCAGGTGTGCCGTACTGTGTACTGAGCCTCAGGTGTGCTGTACTGTGATCTGAGCCTCAGGTGTGTTGTACTGTGTACTGAGCCTCAGGTGTGCTGTACTGTGTACTGAGCCTCAGGTGTGCTGTACTGTGTACTGAGCCTCAGGTGTGCTGTACTGTGTACTGAGCCTCAGGTGTGTTGTACTGTGTACTGAGCCTCAGGTGTGCTGTACTGTGATCTGAGCCTCAGGTGTGCCGTACTGTGTACTGAGCCTCAGGTGTGCTGTACTGTGTACTGAACCTCAGGTGTGCTGTACGGTGTACTGAGCCTCAGGTGTGCTGTACTGTGTGCTGAGCCTCAGGTGTGCTGTACGGTGTACTGAACCTCAGGTGTGCTGTACTGTGTACTGAACCTCAGGTGTGCTGTACGGTGTACTGAGCCTCAGGTGTGCTATACTGTGTACTGAGCCTCGGGTGTGCCGTACTGTGTACTGAGCCTCAGGTGTGCCGTACTGTGTACTGAGCCTCAGGTGTGCTATACTGTGTACTGAGCCTCAGGTGTGCCGTACTGTGTACTGAGCCTCAGGTGTGCCGTACTGTGTACTGAGCCTCAGGTGTGCTGTACTGTGTGCTGAGCCTCAGGTGTGCTGTACGGTGTACTGAACCTCAGGTGTGCTGTACTGTGTACTGAACCTCAGGTGTGCTGTACGGTGTACTGAGCCTCAGGTGTGTTGTACTGTGTACTAAGCCTCGGGTGTGCCGTACTGTGTACTGAGCCTCAGGTGTGCCGTACTGTGTACTAAGCCTCAGGTGTGCTGTACTGTGTACCGAGCCTCAGGTGTGCTGTACTGTGTACTGAGCCTCGGGTGTGCTGTACTGTGTACTGAGCCTCGGGTGTGCTGTACTGTGTACTGAGCCTCAGGTGTGCTGTACTGTGTACTGAACCTCAGGTGTGTTGTACTGTGTACTGAGCCTCGGGTGTGCCGTACTGTGTACTGAGCCTCAGGTGTGCCGTACTGTGTACTGAGCCTCAGGTGTGCTATACTGTGTACTGAGCCTCAGGTGTGCCGTACTGTGTACTGAGCCTCAGGTGTGCCGTACTGTGTACTGAGCCTCAGGTGTGCTGTACTGTGTACCGAGCCTCAGGTGTGCTGTACTGTGTACTGAGCCTCGGGTGTGCTGTACTGTGTACTGAGCCTCGGGTGTGCTGTACTGTGTACTGAGCCTCAGGTGTGCTGTACTGTGTACTGAGCCTCAGGTGTGTTGTACTGTGTACTGAGCCTCGGGTGTGCTGTACTGTGTACTGAGCCTCGGGTGTGCTGTACTGTGTACTGAGCCTCAGGTGTGCTGTACTGTGTACTGAGCCTCGGGTGTGCTGTACTGTGTACTGAGCCTCAGCTGTGCTGTACTGTGTACTGAGCCTCAGGTGTGTTGTACTGTGATCTGAGCCTCAGGTGTGCTGTACTGTGTACTGAGCCTCAGGTGTGCTGTACTGTGTACTGAGCCTCGGGTGTGCTGTACTGTGATCTGAGCCTCAGGTGTGCTGTACTGTGTACTAAGCCTCATTTGTGCTGTACTGTGTACTGAGCCTCGGGTGTGCTGTACTGTGTACTGAGCCTCATTTGTGCTGTACTGTGTACTAAGCCTCATTTGTGCTGTACTGTGTACTGAGCCTCGGGTGTGCTGTACTGTGTACTGAGCCTCAGGTGTGTTGTACTGTGTACTGAGCCTCAGGTGTGCCGTACTGTGTACTGAGCCTCGGGTGTGCTGTACTGTGTACTGAGCCTCAGGTGTGCTGTACTGTGTACTGAGCCTCAGGTGTGCTGTACTGTGTACTGAGCCTCAGGTGTGCTGTACTGTGTACTGAGCCTTGGGTGTGCTGTACTGTGTACTGAGCCTCAGGTGTGCTGTACTGTGTACTGAGCCTCAGGTGTGCTGTACTGTGTACTGAGCCTCAGGTGTGCTGTACTGTGTACTGAGCCTCGGGTGTGCTGTACTGTGTGCTGAGCCTCAGGTGTGCTGTACTGTGTACTGAGCCTCAGGTGTGCTGTACTGTGTACTGAGCCTCAGGTGTGCCGTACTGTGTACTGAGCCTCAGGTGTGCTGTACTGTGTACTGAGCCTCAGGTGTGCTGTACTGTGTACTGAGCCTCAGGTGTGCTGTACTGTGTACTGAGCCTCAGGTGTGCTGTACTGTGTACTGAGCCTCAGGTGTGGTGTACTGTGTACTGAGCCTCAGGTGTGCTGTACTGTGGGGCACATCTGCGCTCACATTGTTTTTTCTGCGCTTGTGCAAAAACTACTATCAGGGCAGTTTGAAAGCCTTCCCTGTCATTGTGTGTGCGTGGAAAATCACCTGTGCATGCGCAGATCTGCTCAGGAGCTCTGCCAGGACCCGAAGGCTGAGCCGAACCTGTAGGCACATCTGTGATTCAAATAGTTTTATAATAATAGAATAGAAAATAAAGGAATATAATAGAAAAGAAAGAATAGAATAGAATAGAATAAAATAGAAAATAAAAGAATAGAATATAATAGAGTAAATTAGACCAGAATACAAAATAAAAAAATAGAAAAAAATAGAATAGAAAATAAAGGGATAGACTACAAAATAATATAATAGAATAAAAAAAAGAATAAAATAAAAACAATATAAGCATCTTCTGAAATTCAAATTTTAAATAGAATATATTTGAATACAATAGAAAAGAATGGAATAGAAAAAAAGGATTTGGATGGAAAAAGAATAAAATACAAAAGTTTTAAACATGCAAAAAAACAAAACAATCACCCCCAGCAGTGAAAGGTTATATATTATATATGATGTTATAATACATACAGAGGTGATTTACTGCAGTTCAGCATGTCTTCCGGGTACAAATAAGAACCACAAATGTCAGCATGTGCAGTCTCCGCCCACCTATCTGCATGTCCAAGCTCCAGTCCCCGCCCCCCTATCAGCATGTGCAGGCTTCAGTCTCCGCCCAGCTATCGGCATGTCCACCCGCCAGGCCCGCCCCCTAATTTGCATGTCCGAGTTCCAGTGCCCGCCTCCATCAGCATGCCAAGGTGCAGTCCCCGCCCTCCATCAGCATCTCTCATCTGTAACCCCCGCCCTCCACTATCGCCAGGTCCCGCTGCAATCTCCGCCTCTCTGTATACAGTATAAACGTGTCAAGGCTCCAGACTCCGCCCCCTTGTCTGTATCAGCCTGTCCTGTTTCAGTCTCCGCCCCCTATGCAAAAATATCAGCCTGTTCTGGTCCCAGACCCCGCCCTTCTGTGTATAGCAGCGCGTGTAGTGCGCCGTATGCCCCGCCTTCCCAGTGCTTCGGCTGTCGCTCTCCCCCTGTGTGGGGCGAAGGTGGGCGGGGCCGGGGGCGTGTCCGGGCTCTGCACAGCTCCCGGGCTTCTCCGATCCTCATTCGGGATGATGGCAGAGCGGTGAGCGGGACAGGCGGGAGCCCCGGCGGAGGAGATGGTGAGGACCGGCCGGAGGGGGGGAGGGGAGGAAGGGATGGAGGGGGCTTGTGTCATGATTGTGTATGAGCGCCGAGCTCACCGCCATGTACTGTACTGAGCATACTGTGTGCTGCACTGTGTATACTATATATATACTACACTTTATATACTCATCCTCAGGTGTGCTGCACTGTGTATACTATATACTGCACTTTATATACTGATCCTCAGGTGTGCTGCACTGTGTATACTATATACTACACTTTATATACTGATCATCAGGTGTACTGCACTGTGTATACTATATACTGCACTTTATATACTGATCATCAGGTGTACTGCACTGTGTATACTATATACTACACTTTATATACTGATCCTCAGGTGTGCTGCACTGTGTATACTATATACTGCACTTTATATACTGATCCTCAGGTGTGCTGCACTGTGTTTACTATATACTACACTTTATATACTGATCATCAGGTGTACTGCACTGTGTATACTATATACTGCACTTTATATACTGATCCTCAGGTGTACTGTGTATACTATATACTGCACTTTATATACTGATCATCAGGTGTACTGCACTGTGTATACTATATACTACACTTTATATACTGATCCTCAGGTGTGCTGCACTGTGTATACTATATACTGCACTTTATATACTGATCATCAGGTGTACTGTGTATACTATATACTGATCATCAGGTGTACTGCACTGTGTATACTATATACTACACTTTATATACTGATCATCAGGTGTACTGTGTATACTATATACTACACTTTATATACTGATCATCAGGTGTGCTGCACTGTGTATACTATATACTACACTTTATATACTGATCATCAGGTGTGCTGCACTGTGTATACTATATACTACACTTTATATACTGATCATCAGGTGTACTGCACTGTGTATACTATATACTACACTTTATATACTGATCATCAGGTGTACTGTGTATACTATATACTACACTTTATATACTGATCATCAGGTGTGCTGCACTGTGTATACTATATACTACACTTTATATACTGATCATCAGGTGTGCTGCACTGTGTATACTATATACTACACTTTATATACTGATCCTCAGGTGTGCTGCACTGTGTATACTATATACTGCACTTTATATACTGATCATCAGGTGTGCTGCACTGTGTATACTATATACTACACTTTATATACTGATCCTCAGGTATACTGTGTATACTATATACTACACTTTATATACTGATCATCAGGTGTGCTGCACTGTGTATACTATATACTACACTTTATATACTGATCCTCAGGTGTACTGCACTGTGTATACTATATACTGCACTTTATATACTGATCATCAGGTGTACTGTACTTTGTATACTATATACTGATCATCAGGTGTACTGTGTATACTGTATACTACACTTTATATACTGATCCTCAGGTGTGCTGCACTGTGTATACTATATACTACACTTTATATACTGATCATCAGGTGTGCTGCACTGTGTTTACTATATACTGCACTTTATATACTGATCCTCAGGTGTACTGCACTGTGTATACTATATACTGCACTTTATATACTGATCATCAGGTGTACTGTACTTTGTATACTATATACTGATCATCAGGTGTACTGTGTATACTGTATACTACACTTTATATACTGATCATCAGGTGTACTGCACTGTGTATACTATATACTGATCCTCAGGTGTACTGTACTGTGTATACTGTATACTGATCCTCAGGTGTACTGCACTGTGTATACTGTATACTGATCCTCAGGTGTACTGTGTATACTATATACTGCACTTTATATACTGATCCTCAGGTGTGCTGCACTGTGTATACTATATACTGCGCTTTATATACTGATCCTCAGGTGTGCTGCACTGTGTATACTATATACTGCACTTTATATACTGATCCTCAGGTGTGCTGCACTGTGTATACTATATACTGCGCTTTATATACTGATCCTCAGGTGTGCTGCACTGTGTATACTATATACTGCACTTTATATACTGATCCTCAGGTGTGCTGCACTGTGTATACTATATACTGCGCTTTATATACTGATCCTCAGGTGTGCTGCACTGTGTATACTATATACTACACTTTATATACTGATCATCAGGTGTACTGCACCGTGTATACTATATACTAATCCTCAGGTGTACTGTACTGTGTATACTGATCCTCAGGTGTACTGTGTATACTATATACTACACTTTATATACTGATCATCAGGTGTACTGTACTGTGTATACTATATACTACACTTTATATACTGATCCTCAGGTGTACTGTACTGTGTATACTATATACTGATCCTCAGGTGTACTGTGTATACTGATCCTCAGGTGTACTGTGTATACTGTATACTGATCCTCAGGTGTACTGTGTATACTGTATACTGATCCTCAGGTGTACTGTGTATACTATATACTGATCCTCAGGTGTATTATGTATACTGTATACTGATCCTCAGGTGTGCCGCACTGCGTGGTGTCCCTGTGTACTGGTCCCGGGGGTGTGTTGTTCGGTGTCACCCCGTGGTGTCCTGGCTGTGGAATAAATAGTACATTTCTATGGATGGATTGTATACGGCACATGTACAGTCGGGGGCGCTCTGTCATCACAGCAGAGTAGCGGATGTATTCTCTCTCTGTGGTTGGCTGTGTGTCCTCTCAGGTGTGTACACAGCTCCCTAATCTAGAGCAGCATTACAAACCATAAAAAAATGCAACAATCCTGCATTCCCAATATTGACATAAGTTATATATACACACTTATAAACACATATACAGGTGGGAGGAATAGTGCCCCATCGTTGGTGTCAGTGGGAGGAATAGTGCCCCATCATTGATGTCAGTGTCAGTGCCTGTTAAGTTGTGTGTTGGTATGCATTTTTATGCGTTTGCATCAGGGTGGATTTGATTTAAATCATAATTTTTAAAGAGGAACTGTCATCTCTATCCCGCAGCTCCTCCTCTGACCTGCTCTTGGCACCTCCTCCTCCTCTGACCTGCTCTTGGCTCCTCCTCCTCCTCTGACCTGCTCTTGGCTCCTCCTCCGACCTGCTCTTGGCTCCTCCTCCGACCTGCTCTTGGCTCCTCCTCCTCCTCTGACCTGCTCTTGGCTCCTCCTCCTCCTCTGACCTGCTCTTGGCTCCTCCTCCTCTGACCTGCTTTTGGCTCCTCCTCTGACCCGTTGTTGACTCACCGACAGTCCCATTCACTTTAATGGGACGGTTGGTGATGCGGCGGTGACACAACAAGGGGAGGGACGTGGCGGCAGCAGGTGATTGGACGCCCACTAACAGGCGCTGCCATGATGGATCTGAAATGACAGGTGCTCTTTAAATGAAAGGACTTCTTCTTGCTGTTAATTAGAATCTTTAATATTTACAAACAAAATGAAGGTTTCCTATTTAGAACAATAAGCTGTCAGGTTAGTAAAACAGCGATATCAGAACCGATCCAATCATACAGTTTGTAGTGTACATAGATTTGCAAAACAATGGGATAAAGGAATATTCCTGAACTTTGTTTTATCTCATGGTTACTGTGAAATTGTGTGAATGGATTAATGCAGTGCATGTCATCTCAGCCTTGCAGAGCTTGGATTCATTGAATGAGTTTACCAAAAATGTAAATATTGCAGAATATACAGCCTCATGCTACATAACGAAGCTCCATTTTATGCTGAATCAACTAAATTATTAATGTCTCTTAAATAGAAAACTATCTTTAGATACGTTTGGACTCCAAAAGCATTTTAATAAAATAAATTTGATAAAAATCTAAAAAAAAACAAAAAACAAAAAAAAAAAACAGATTTAAAAAAAAAAAAAAAAAAAAAAATCAGTGACTGATTGATCTCCCTGGTTTGCATTGTGTGGACACTTTCCAGGCGCCTCCTCTGTGTTGATTTTCTATTGTACGGGATTATTATTCTATCATCTCAGATGGTAACGCTCTGCATGGGGGCAGTTTGGGAAGCATTTGTGCCGTGTTCACATTGACATGAATGGAGGAATTTGGTGAGCAATAAAGCCAGCCAATCACGACACGGGGGATACACTTTTGTGTGACGCAAAGCGACCAACACCGTCCAATACACATCACTGACACCGAGCGCTGATGGACAATCATTCATAAAGATTCAAAATAACAGAAGAAACACCCGGTCATAGATGATGGTTTCGGACCCGGAGGTCGGAACACATTTCCTTTCACTTCCTGTTCCATCATCAAAAACAGGAAGCGAGAGGATCCTAAACAGGAAGCGAGAGGATCCTAAACGGGAAGCGAGAGGATCCTAAACGGGAAGCGTGAGGATCCTAAACGGGAAGCGAGAGGATCCTAAACGGGAAGCGAGAGGATCCTAAACGGGAAGCGAGAGGATCCTAAACGGGAAGCGTGAGGATCCTAAACGGGAAGCGAGAGGATCCTAAACGGGAAGCGTGAGGATCCTAAACGGGAAGCGTGAGGATCCTAAACGGGAAGCGAGGGGATCCTAAACGGGAAGCGTGAGGATCCTAAACGGGAAGCGTGAGGATCCTACACGGGAAGCGTGAGGATCCTACACGGGAAGCGTGAGGATCCTACACGGGAAGCGTGAGGATCCTACACGGGAAGCGAGAGGATCCTACACGGGAAGCGAGAGGATCCTACACGGGAAGCGAGAGGATCCTACACGGGAAGCGAGAGAATCCCTGTGTTCCGTCAGATATGACGACCCGTCAGAATTGCTAACGGAAGTGACGTTCCGTCGCCACCATCTTGCTACACCCCGTACTCCTCCACAGTAAGGATACACCGAGAAGGGGGCAAGCGGACATCTTGTTACACCCACCGGAGTTTTGCTTTTCCACACTTAGTTTTAACAGGAAATGGAGCATATATGGTGAAATAAAGTATTTGGAAATCCATTGGACTGTTTACATGTTGCCCATTCTTCTTCTTTGCAAAATATTTCAAGCTCTGTCAGATTGGATGGAGAGCGTCTGTGAACAGCAATTTTCAAGTCTTGCCACAGATTCTCAATTGGATTTAGGTCTGGACTGTGTCTGGGCCATTCTAACACATGAATATGCTTTGACCTAAACCATTCCATTGTAGCTCTGGCTGTATGTTTTGGGTCGTTGTCCTGCTGGAAGGTGAACCTCCACCCCAGTTTCAAGTCTCTTGCAGACGCTAACAGGTTTTCTTCTAAGATTGTCCTGTATTTGTCTTCATCCATCTTCCCATCAACTCTGACCAGCTTCCAGCTACTGAGGAAAAGCATCCCCACCACATGATGCTGCCACCACCATGTTTCACAGTGGGGATGGTGTGTTGAGGGTGATGTGCAGTGTTAGTTTTCCGCCACACATAGCGTTTTGCTTTTAGGTCAAAGTTCAGTTTTGGTCTCATCTGACCAGAGAACCTTCTTCCCCATGTTTGCTGTGTCCCCCACATGGCTTCTCACAAACTGCAAACAGGACTTCTTATGACTTTCTTTCACCAATGTCTTTCTTCTTGTCACTCTTCCATAAAGGGCAGATTTGTGGAGAACACGACTAATAGTTGTCCTGTGGACAGATTCTCCCACCTGAGCTGTGGATCTCTGCAGCTCCTCCAGAGTTACCATGGATCTCTTGGCTCTTCTCTGATGAATGCCCTCCTTGCACGGCCGGTCAGTTTAGGTGGACGGCCATGTCTTGGTAGGTTTGCAGTTGTGCCATACTCTTTCCATTTTCGGATGATGGATTGAACAGAGCTCCGTGAGATGTTCAAAGCTTGGGATATTTTTTTTATAACCTAACCCTGCTTTATACTTCTCCACAACTTTATCCCAGACCTGTCTGGTGTGTTCCTTGGACTTCAGGATACAATTTGTTCACTAAGGTTCTTCAACAAACCTCTGAGGGCTTCACAGAACAGCTGTATTTATACTGAGATTAAATTACACACAGGTGGACTCTATTTACTAATTGGGTGACTTCTGAAGGCAATTGGTTCCACCAGATTTTCGTTAGGGGTATCAGAGTAAATGGGGGCTGAGAGAGAGAGAGAGATACATGCCCGCCCCTTGGGATTCGCTGTGGGTGTCAGTAATTTCTGTACTCGCTGAAAATGTTCCTAACTTGTAAAGTAATAAAACGAATGCAGCCGTCACTTCTTAGAGCTGCAGTCTGAGATGTTTCTTAATGGTGTTAGATCGGCTCTCATCTTTCCTATCTCTGAGTGGTGGATGTGTTTTGTAGTCTGTGGATAATATGGGGGGGGGGGGGGGTCTGGGGTCCCCCATTCGGTGTGGTGGAGTGTTCCCAGGCAGAGGTGGCTCATATTACTGGGGAAGGACGATCGCTGTAGTTGAGCTGTCAGAGGAAGGCGAGACGTTTGTTTTGGGCGAATGCCAGCCAGGAATGGGCTGAGATGGGGGGAGCTGGGATGTTTGAGAAACCAGGCACTCCCCTCCCCCCTCCTCTGATCTCCATACAGGTTTCTGTATCTGCAGCTCCAGCCACTGAATGGGGAAAAAATGTCATGTATTGCAGCATTACATCACTAGATGTGGCAACTGCATTTGTCTGTGAAGACAGGTCCACTTTATGTACAGCGCACCCGAGAAAGTATTTCACAGCGCTTCACTTTTTCCACATTTTGTTATGTTGCCGCCGTATTCCAAAATGGATTAAATTCATTATTTTCCTCCAAAATCCTACAAACAATTCCCCATAATGACAATGTGAAAGAAGTTTGTTTGAAATCTTTGCAAATTTATTTAAAAATGAAATAATCTCATGTACAGAAGTATTTACAGCCTTTGCCGTGACATTTAAAAATTGAGCTCAGGTGCCTCCTGATTCCACTGATCAGCCTTGAGATGTTTCTACAACTTGGTTGGAGTCCACCTGTGGTAAATTCAGTTGATTGGACAGGATGTGGAAAGGCACACACCTGTCTATAGAAGGTCCCACACTATATAAGGTCTCACAGGTAACAGTGCATCTCAGAGCACAAACCAAGCCATGAAGTCCAAGGAATTGTCTGTAGACCTCCCAGACAGTATTGTATGGAGGCACAGATCTGGGGAAGGGTACGGAAAAATGTCTGCAGCATTGAAGGTCCCGATGAGCACAGTGGCCTCCATCATCCGTAAATGGGAGAAGTTTGGAACCCCCAGGACTCTTCCTAGAGCAGGCCTCCCGGCCAAAGTGAGTGATTGGGGGAGAAGGGCCTTAGTCAGGGAGGTGACCAAGAACCCGATGGTCACTCTGACAGAGCTCCAGTGTTTCTCTGTGGAGAGAGGAGAACCTTCCAGAAGAACAACCATCTCTGCTGCACTCCACCAATCAGGCCTGCATGGTAGAGTGGCCAGACGGAAGACACTCCTCAGTAAAAGGCACCTGAAGGACTCTCAGACCATGAGAAATAAAATTCTCTGGTCTGATGAAACAAAGATTGAACTCTTTGGCCTGAATGGCAAGTGTCACGTCTGGAGGAAACCAGGCACCGCTCATCACCTGGCCAATACCATCCCTACTGTGAAGCATGGTGGTGGCAGCATCGTTACCGCTAACGGACCCGATGCTCCGGTGTAAAAGGGGTCTTCAAGTAACGCAGTACAGTATGGCAAAAAAATTGCCTGGTCATGAAGGGGGGGGGGGGGGAAACCTTCCAAAGCTGAAGTGGTTAATACTGCATTTAATCCTTGCAGTATGGGGGGGTGTGTAGTGTATTTTTTTTGTTTATTTTTCTTCCTCTTGTGCTAGAGTTGGGCTTTGAATCAGCGATTTCACTAGTCGCAGCATCACTGGAAATTCGCAATAAGAAGTATTTATCTGTATTAGCCCCCATTTCACACTTGTGCGACTTGTCCTGTGACTGCAAAGTCGCACGACAGGACGCCCTCCATGATTTCCCAATGAGTGCCGCTCATATCTGTGCGACTTCAAAGTAGTCCCTGCACTACGTCGGTCCGACCTTGATGCGACTTGAGGTCCATAGACCTCAAGATTAGTCGGGCATTGATTCAAGTCACGTGACTTTTCAGGCCGTACAAGCGTGAAAGGGGCCTTCTCCTGAGAATCGCCCGCAGCTGTTGGCCTGGGCCAATGACTCGCTGAGGATGACGGTGAGGTCACAATGGGATGGAAAGGACGCCGGCGGGGCCTTATCTCTGACATGACTCTTTTATTCTTTTTAAATAAACTTGGACGTGTCCTGGGCTTTACCGTGATGAAGTCAAGTGCGGCGGAACAGATCGTAAACAAGATTGGAGGCCTACATAAATCTGCTGAGGTATTTTGTATCCAGGCCGCCTCGGCCAGTCCGGAAGAAATGGGTATATACAATATATTTATAGGAAGGCCGTATATCTTTAGCGAGCGCCCTCGGCCTAAATATAGACGCGGCTATTTTCACCGGCTTCTGGGAAGACACTTGTCAGGACTGGCTGTGCCGGACTTCCCACCATGTCCCATCTCTGTGCCGGTCCTGAAGTGAATGTCGGCTTGTGTTGAGGAGAACGTTCCCTTCAGGTGAATCATCTGAGCATTTATTACTGATTGTTACCCATTCCTGTTCTGAGGAAATTGCTGGAAGCCCTTTTCGTGTCCTTTGTTAGACAATCGCTGGTTTAGAACATCTCTTTGGAAAAAGCGCTCGATCGTTCGTCTTTCAAAATGTTAGCGGGTCCATCTCGATTCTCGACATGCAAGGTTTTACGGCCAAAAAAAAAAAAACGAACCGTCACGTCGGATTTTGGGCTTGACAACTGCTTTGAATCTAGGAGCCGGCTAAGGCCCCTTTCGCACTTGTGCAACCTGAAAGTCGCATGACTTCGACGCGACTTGAAGCAATGCCTGTGTAATGTTGAGGTCTTTGGACGTCAAGTCGCATCAAAGTCGGACCAACGTAGTGCAGGGGCTACTTCGAAGTCGCACAGCTAGGAACCGTACTCATTGGAAATCATAGGGTAGGACTTGTCATGCGACTTTGCAGTCACAGGGCGAGTCGCACAAGTGTGTAAGGGTCCTAAAAAAAAAAAAAAAAAAAAAGGTAGCCAGTTTATTTTTTTTTTTTTTTTAACCACTTCAAGACCAGGCCTATTTCTGACATTTTGTTGTTTACAAGTTAAAATCCAGTATTTTTTTTTTTTTGGTAGAAAATTAGAGCCCCCAAACATTATATAAATCTTCCTCCTTTTTTTTTTTTTCTTAAGCAGAGACCCTAGAGAATAAACTGGTGGTTGTTGCAATAATTTATGTCACACTGTATTTGCGCAGCGTTCTTTCAAACGCAATTTTTTGGGGGAAAAAAAACACACTTCAGTGAAAAAGACAAAACTGTAACGTTAGCCCAATTTTGTTTTTTTTTTTTGTATAATGTGAAAGATGATGTTACGCTGAGTAAATAGAGACCTAAACATGTCACGCTTTAAAATTGCGCACACTCGTGGAATGGCGACAAACTACGGTACTTAAAAATCCCCATAGGCGAGACATGCTCTAACGATCACGAAGATGCCTCAAATGCGTGATTTTGAATACTGTTTACAACTTACGTATGCGTTTTTCTTTGGCGCGCGACCACGGAGGGATGGGGCGCTTTGAAATCTTTTTTATTTTTTTTTTTTTTATTTTATTTTTTTACACTGTCCCTTTTTAAAAAATAAAAAAAATAAAAATTCAGATCACTTTTATTGCTTTCACAAGGAACGTAAGCGTTGTACAGATACGTGATTTGGCGTGAAGTGGTTAACTAACAAAGCTTAAGTGTAGAACATGTAACATGTTCCTGAAGGTGAACTTCTCCTTTTTAACCTGTTCACAGCCAAAGCATTTGTTAGCTTTTTTTTAAATATAATATTCAAAAAAATATTCAGGCCCCAAAAACATAATTTTGGGCCTGAATATTAGTGCATGGTCTGGAGGAGGACCAGAGGAGGGCTGTAGTCAGCTGAATGCTAAGACCAAAGGAGGTGGAGATGAAGGGGTGCTGCAGCTGCACAGAGAGGCACAGGATCTGTAAAAAGGAGTTCTGTCCTCCTCTCTGCTGCTGAAACAAGGTGGAGACGGAGGCCAGGGCGGTACTGCAGGAGAGGTGCGAGGGCCACATGAAATGGCCTGGAGGGCCGGATTCGGCCCCGCGGGCCTTGTGATTTAGAGCATGGGTGCTCAACCAGTGGCCCTCTAGCTGTTGCAGAACTACAAGTCCCATCATGCCGCTGCCTTTTGGGAGTACTACTTATAACTGTCAGCCTTGCAATGCCTCATGGGACTTGTAGTTCCGCAACAGCTGGAGGGCCACAGGTTGAGCACTCATGGTTTAGAGCAGGGGTCTCAAATTGGCGGCCCTTCAGCTGTTGAGAAAGTACAAGTCCCATCTTGCCTCTGACGGTGGGAGTCATGCTTGTAACTGTCAGTCTTGCAATGCCTCATGGGACTTGTAGTTTGTCAACAGCTGGAAGGCCACCAAATTGAGACCCCTGGTTTAGAGTTACCCAAGAATGATGTTGTTCTCACTCCGGCGTGCAGGACGATATGTAAAATGTTTCGCAGTTGATATTTTCGCGCGTAGGCACCGCCAACATACAAAAATTGCTTGGGTGTGAACATATATATATATTTTTTTTGTTTTGTTTTTTTATTTATAGTTTTTACTTTGTTTTTTTTTGTTTTTTTTTGTTTCAATAAACTTTATTTTTTATCACACAGGGGACAAAATAACACACCGACGTATGACAAGGGTTAACTGACCACATTTGAGGTAGTTTTGTGGCTCAGGCTTCCGGCCTAGTAAATCTCCAGTCCCTGAATGAAGACGTATGTGAAGCACACAGTATATCATTGATTTCTTTATGTAATCCTGTTAGCGCTCGTCTAAATGACTTCACAGTCTAATTCTATTTTCCTCTCCCTCACCGTATTATTTTCTGTATTTTTGGATTACGGTGAAGCCTTCTATACTGGATTAGGTGGTAATTATACATTCTGCAGGATGTGAGGGAAAACATCAACATTGTTCGTTGCTGTGCCTCGGGGCCGGCCCGGGGGCCGCTGTGTGTGGAACGGTGTAAGCCATACCTGAGGAACCTTCGTTTTTTACTAAGGCTCCATTCACACTTCTGCGACTTGTCATGCAACTTTGAACATCAAAGGTTTCCAGTCGTAACCATTTCCTATGTGTGCGGTTTAAAGTTGCAGCAACTTCAATGTAGTTCATGCACTACTTTTGGTGCGACTTTCATGCAACTTGAGGGTCATAGATTTCAATGTTAACCCTCAAAAGTTGCATGAAAGTCTTACCTGAATCACTGGTCAAAGCCAAAGCCGTATCCAAGTTGCACTCCAAAGTCGGTGCAACTCTGAAGTCGTACAAGTGTGAATGGAGCCTAAAAGTCAAGCGATTTCCCTCACTTCTGTCCTGATAAATTCCTCCAGCTGGGACCCATATGGCAGTTAACATGTGACACGGGCTCAATTTGGGATTTAGGCTGGGTTGAATGACAACTTTGCATTTGCAAATTGCACAGAAAACACACTACAGTCTATTTAACCTGATTTCCTATAGGTCCTCTTCACATCTGTGCAGTTTCCTGCAGTGCATTTTTTGGAAAGGTGCAAGGACTTTTTGTGGTGGGTGCCAGCTCTTTAAAAAAAACAGCTATTCACTGGTTGTTAAGGACACTGGTGGGTGCTGGCTGCTTAGCAACAAGTGAATAGCAAAGCTTGCACCTGCCTTTTGTCCTTAACAACCAGTGAATAGCAGAGCCAGCACCCACCGCTGTCCTTAACAACCAGTGAATAGCAGAGCCAGCACTCGCTGCTGTCCTTAGCCAGTGAATAGCAGAGCCAGCACCCGCCGCTGTCCTTATCCAGTGAATAGCAGAGCCAGCACCCGCCGCTGTCCTTATCCAGTGAATAGCAGAGCCAGCACCCGCCGCTGTCCTTATCCAGTGAATAGCAGAGCCAGCACCCGCAGCTGTCCTTAGCCAGTGAATAGCAGAGCCAGCACCCGCCACTGTCCTTAACCAGTGAATAGCAGAGCCAGCACCCGCTGCTGTCCTTAACAACCAGTGAATAGCAGAGCCAGCACCCGCTGCTGTCCTTAACAACCAGTGAATAGCAGAGCCAGCACCCACTGCTGTCCTTAACAACCAGTGAATAGCAGAGCCAGCACCTGCCTTTGACCTTAACAACCAGTGAATAGCAGAGCCAGCACCTGCTGCTGTCCTTAACTAGTGAATAGCAGAGCCAGCACCTGCCTTTGACCTTAACAACCAGTGCATAGCAGAGCCAGCACCTGCTGCTGTCCTTAACCAGTGAATAGCAGAGCCAGCACCTGCCGCTGTCCTTAACCAGTGAATAGCAGAGCCAGCACCCGCCGCTGTCCTTAAAACTAGTGAATAGCAGAGCCAGCACCCGCTGCTGTCCTTAACCAGTGAATAGCAGAGCCAGCACCCGCCACTGTCCTTAACCAGTGAATAGCAGAGCCAGCACCCGCTGCTGTCCTTAACAACCAGTGAATAGCAGAGCCAGCACCCGCTGCTGTCCTTAACAACCAGTGAATAGCAGAGCCAGCACCTGCCTTTGACCTTAACAACCAGTGAATAGCAGAGCCAGCACCTGCCTTTGACCTTAACAACCAGTGAATAGCAGAGCCAGCACCCGCTGCTGTCCTTAACTAGTGAATAGCAGAGCCAGCACCTGCCTTTGACCTTAACAACCAGTGCATAGCAGAGCCAGCACCCGCCGCTGTCCTTAACCAGTGAATAGCAGAGCCAGCACCCGCCGCTGTCCTTAACAACCAGTGAATAGCAGAGCCAGCACCCGCTGCTGTCCTTAACAACCAGTGAATAGCAGAGCCAGCACCTGCCGCTGTCCTTAACCAGTGAATAGCAGAGCCAGCACCCGCCGCTGTCCTTAACCAGTGAATAGCAGAGCCAGCACCCGCCGCTGTCCTTAACCAGTGAATAGCAGAGCCAGCACCCGCCGCTGTCCTTAACAACCAGTGAATAGCAGAGCCAGCACCCGCCGCTGTCCTTAACAACCAGTGAATAGCAGAGCCAGCACCCGCCGCTGTCCTTAACAACCAGTGAATAGCAGAGCCAGCACCCGCCGCTGTCCTTAACAACCAGTGAATAGCAGAGCCAGCACCCGCCGCTGTCCTTAACAACCAGTGTATAGCAGAGCGAGCACCTGCTGCTGTCCTTGACAACCAGTGAATAACAGAGCCAACACCCGCCGCTGTCCTTAAGAATATCAGAGCCAGCACTCGCCGCTGTCCTTAACAACCAGTGAATAGCAGAGCCAGCACCCACCGCTGTACTTAACAACTAAAGAATAGAACCTGTGTTGCATCCAATTTTAATACAACTCATTTAAAATGCTCTATGTGTAATTTTCTTTAAAAAACGCATAGCGTGTTTTAAAGCGCAGCGTGAAACTGGCCTGCGGGCTTGTTCAAACCATACAGAACAGAATGCATGTGCAGTGGGAACATGCACTGCAATGCTTACATTTTTTAAATTTTTTTATTTGAACTTTAAATATTAATATTATGCGCTACAGCATGCAAAAATAGAACAGAGTTTTCTTTTCTTTCTTTTTTTTTTTTTTTTACATGCATTCCAAATGCACTTCCAGCCATAGGACGTAAGGCAAATTTTCCTTGTTCTTTCATTGGTACTTTATTGGCCTAATGCAGCACCCGCCGCTGTCCTTATCCAGTGAATAGCAGAGCCAGCACCCGCAGCTGTCCTTAGCCAGTGAATAGCAGAGCCAGCACCCGCCACTGTCCTTAACCAGTGAATAGCAGAGCCAGCACCCGCTGCTGTCCTTAACAACCAGTGAATAGCAGAGCCAGCACCCGCTGCTGTCCTTAACAACCAGTGAATAGCAGAGCCAGCACCCGCTGCTGTCCTTAACAACCAGTGAATAGCAGAGCCAGCACCCACTGCTGTCCTTAACAACCAGTGAATAGCAGAGCCAGCACCTGCCTTTGACCTTAACAACCAGTGCATAGCAGAGCCAGCACCTGCCGCTGTCCTTAACCAGTGAATAGCAGAGCCAGCACCTGCCGCTGTCCTTAACCAGTGAATAGCAGAGCCAGCACCTGCCGCTGTCCTTAACCAGTGAATAGCAGAGCCAGCACCTGCCGCTGTCCTTAACCAGTGAATAGCAGAGCCAGCACCCGCCGCTGTCCTTAAAACTAGTGAATAGCAGAGCCAGCACCCGCTGCTGTCCTTAACCAGTGAATAGCAGAGCCAGCACCCGCCACTGTCCTTAACCAGTGAATAGCAGAGCCAGCACCCGCTGCTGTCCTTAACAACCAGTGAATAGCAGAGCCAGCACCCGCTGCTGTCCTTAACAACCAGTGAATAGCAGAGCCAGCACCTGCCTTTGACCTTAACAACCAGTGAATAGCAGAGCCAGCACCTGCCTTTGACCTTAACAACCAGTGAATAGCAGAGCCAGCACCCGCTGCTGTCCTTAACTAGTGAATAGCAGAGCCAGCACCTGCCTTTGACCTTAACAACCAGTGCATAGCAGAGCCAGCACCCGCCGCTGTCCTTAACCAGTGAATAGCAGAGCCAGCACCTGCCGCTGTCCTTAACCAGTGAATAGCAGAGCCAGCACCCGCCGCTGTCCTTAACCAGTGAATAGCAGAGCCAGCACCCGCCGCTGTCCTTAACAACCAGTGAATAGCAGAGCCAGCACCCGCCGCTGTCCTTAACAACCAGTGAATAGCAGAGCCAGCACCCGCCGCTGTCCTTAACAACCAGTGAATAGCAGAGCCAGCACCCGCCGCTGTCCTTAACAACCAGTGAATAGCAGAGCCAGCACCCGCCGCTGTCCTTAACAACCAGTGAATAGCAGAGCCAGCATCCGCCGCTGTCCTTAACAACCAGTGTATAGCAGAGCGAGCACCTGCTGCTGTCCTTGACAACCAGTGAATAACAGAGCCAACACCCGCCGCTGTCCTTAAGAATATCAGAGCCAGCACTCGCCGCTGTCCTTAACAACCAGTGAATAGCAGAGCCAGCACCCACCGCTGTACTTAACAACTAAAGAATAGAACCTGTGTTGCATCCAATTTTAATACAACTCATTTAAAATGCTCTATGTGTAATTTTCTTTAAAAAACGCATAGCGTGTTTTAAAGCGCAGCGTGAAACTGGCCTGCGGGCTTGTTCAAACCATACAGAACAGAATGCATGTGCAGTGGGAACATGCACTGCAATGCTTACATTTTTTAAATTTTTTTATTTGAACTTTAAATATTAATATTATGCGCTACAGCATGCAAAAATAGAACAGAGTTTTCTTTTCTTTCTTTTTTTTTTTTTTTTTACATGCATTCCAAATGCACTTCCAGCCATAGGACGTAAGGCAAATTTTCCTTGTTCTTTCATTGGTACTTTATTGGCCTAATGCAGCACCCGCCGCTGTCCTTATCCAGTGAATAGCAGAGCCAGCACCCGCAGCTGTCCTTAGCCAGTGAATAGCAGAGCCAGCACCCGCCACTGTCCTTAACCAGTGAATAGCAGAGCCAGCACCCGCTGCTGTCCTTAACAACCAGTGAATAGCAGAGCCAGCACCCGCTGCTGTCCTTAACAACCAGTGAATAGCAGAGCCAGCACCTGCCTTTGACCTTAACAACCAGTGAATAGCAGAGCCAGCACCTGCCTTTGACCTTAACAACCAGTGAATAGCAGAGCCAGCACCCGCTGCTGTCCTTAACTAGTGAATAGCAGAGCCAGCACCTGCCTTTGACCTTAACAACCAGTGCATAGCAGAGCCAGCACCCGCCGCTGTCCTTAACCAGTGAATAGCAGAGCCAGCACCTGCCGCTGTCCTTAACCAGTGAATAGCAGAGCCAGCACCCGCCGCTGTCCTTAACCAGTGAATAGCAGAGCCAGCACCCGCCGCTGTCCTTAACAACCAGTGAATAGCAGAGCCAGCACCCGCCGCTGTCCTTAACAACCAGTGAATAGCAGAGCCAGCACCCGCCGCTGTCCTTAACAACCAGTGAATAGCAGAGCCAGCACCCGCCGCTGTCCTTAACAACCAGTGAATAGCAGAGCCAGCATCCGCCGCTGTCCTTAACAACCAGTGTATAGCAGAGCGAGCACCTGCTGCTGTCCTTGACAACCAGTGAATAACAGAGCCAACACCCGCCGCTGTCCTTAAGAATATCAGAGCCAGCACTCGCCGCTGTCCTTAACAACCAGTGAATAGCAGAGCCAGCACCCACCGCTGTACTTAACAACTAAAGAATAGAACCTGTGTTGCATCCAATTTTAATACAACTCATTTAAAATGCTCTATGTGTAATTTTCTTTAAAAAACGCATAGCGTGTTTTAAAGCGCAGCGTGAAACTGGCCTGCGGGCTTGTTCAAACCATACAGAACAGAATGCATGTGCAGTGGGAACATGCACTGCAATGCTTACATTTTTTAAATTTTTTTATTTGAACTTTAAATATTAATATTATGCGCTACAGCATGCAAAAATAGAACAGAGTTTTCTTTTCTTTCTTTTTTTTTTTTTTTTTTACATGCATTCCAAATGCACTTCCAGCCATAGGACGTAAGGCAAATTTTCCTTGTTCTTTCATTGGTACTTTATTGGCCTAATGCAGCCCTACAGTGTCGGTGTGAGCAAACCTGTGTTTTTTTTTTTTGTTTTGTTTTATTATTATTATTATTATTATTATTATTATTTTTATTTTTCTCTATTACAACTCCTCTCTCCTGCCGTCGGTGACATCCTTCCATCCGACACACTCCAAGGAAATCTATTTCCGCACATCTGCCATTCAGCAGAAAGGGACATATTTGCATAAATCCATGACCGGCCTCGTGTCAGGTGTCTGCCGGCTGGCGCTGTGACTTGATGAAGCGGCGAACAAAATGGTGTGACCCGCGTCTTATCAGTTTTACATGACAGGTACCTGATGTTTGTTCTGCAGACGCATGGTATTGTCTGTGTTGCAGGATTTCTTCCTGCTTTTGCTGTTCTCTTTGCATCAGCTGGAAATGAAGCACCTGCTCGCTGGAAGAGGAGTATAAAAAAAAAAAAAAATCTCTGAAAAGGTTTTAGCAGAATAAGGGTTTACAGAAGAAAAAGTAAAAAAAAACGAAAAAAAAAAAAAATGTAAACTGCGTAAATCCAATCACAATAATGTAATATAGTCTGCATTTATAAATCAAAACATATATATTGTAATATAATATATAATATAATAAAAGCAGCCAGCACAGCTGAAGACAAACAGCACAGGTACCAAAAAAGAAAAAAATGCAGCGCTTAAATATATTCTGTGATATTGTGTATCAACAATACTAAAAGATATTTGATATAAAGTCCACCACGTGAATGATAGGCAACAAATGTCAATAAAATGACAATAAAAATAAAGTAAAATATAATAAAGTCTACCACGTGAATGTTGATTGGCATCATCAATTAGCAATGGAACAACATTTCTAGAATATCTTCAGGACAGATATGTTGAAAAATGGAGGAGAATCTTGTAAGGAGACCGCCACCAATTGCATGAAGGCTTACCGGAAATTGTGGACTTAAAGGGGCATGTACACCCTAAAGTCAACCAGGCTTGTAGTGATAAACGCTATAAACGATATGGAACCTACCAACGATCCAGATAACCACGATCACAATAGGAACTATGGACGGCGCTGGTCAGCAGATTTGTTCTCATAAACGGGCAAGCAGGTTCAGCTGGAGAGAGGAACAGCCAGAGAAGGTTCTCGTGCTCACACGTAGAAACCAAGAAATGAAACAAAGTTCCACATAGTGTGAAACCGTTTTAAGGAATGTTTATTTAAAAAAAAAAAAAGGATAAAATTAAACATTCACATTTTCTGAAGTACTCAAAGGCTTAACGGACATAAAAAAGGCGCAGTAGTGATGGCAGCACTCGACCCGCCGCGTTTCGTCTGAGTAGACGTCATCTGGCGTTACGTTAAAATGCATATTTTAGGCCTGAAGATTTGGTAAAACCCCCAAACATATATATTTTCTGGAAGCAGATTGGTACCTGGAAGCAGGCGGCCCACGTATGTCAGTGGCTGACGGGGGGAGCTCAGCGCAGTGCTGGAATAAAGATGAGTATATTTCCACTTTTTAATTTTGCATTCACATTGGGGGGGGCTAATAGCCCCCTTTTTTTAATGGCATATTGCAGGTAACGGGTCCTCTTTATGGAGGCACCAGGGGTCTGTTAAGTCTCTAATGTCCCCTATAGACTCCAGTGAAATTGATCGAGCACAGATTGTGTCCTGGTGACTGTGGATGATCGGAAGGCTTAACAAGCGTGCACAAACTGTGTGTAAAATTAGCGACTGGCAGTCCTCCTTTTGCAAAAAAAAAAAAAGATAAATGCCGCAACATTGATCTCATGATTTAATATGCATGTATTACTTTTTTGCATTGAAGTCTGCAGAGCATTGCAGCCACGGTCGCAGGTGCAGAACACGGGCTCTTGCATTGTCTAACCCGACTTCTATAAGGCAGCCCATTCACTTTGGTGAAAACAGAGGACCATGTCTGTGTAATGTGTAGAGCCCGTCTGATAGGACACCTGAACGGAGAAATGATGCTGCGGAGCGTCTTCTTGTGACCAAAGTCGCAGGTCCCCGGGCTGCCCAGGAGCATTGTGGGCGTTTCACATAGATTAGAGACTGCAGAGAGTTAATGATTTATTTTTTCGGGCAGACGGACCCTGTCTGGCAGACTTGCAGGTCTGCTTTTAATAGTTTCTGATTCACTGACCTGGAAAAAGCACTCGGATCAGGACTTTTCACTTGGCTGGCCGGGCGGATTTATTCCATGATAGAAGCCAGGGAACCAGCCAGGCAACTAGCTTTATTTATTTTTTTTTTTTCAGGGGGTCAGCCGTGTTATCCTAGGTCTGGAAGTGTGTGTGTGTGTGTGTGCACCCCAACACCGAACATCTTTTCTGGTAATTCCATCTTTCATGCCATGGGGGAGATTTACTAAAACTGGAGCACTCAGAATCTGGAGCAGCTGTGCATGGGGAGCCAATCAGCTTCTAACTTCAGCTTGTTCAATTAAGCTTTTATAATCTTCCCGGGTTCAGGTTGAGGGCGGGTTTGATCACGTAACTCATGATTTCATACCGGCAATGCAGTCCGACTTCAGGGGGGGATTCGACAGAGATCTGTGCGGGTTCATGCGCAGATGTCTATTCAGATCGCCCCCCGAAGTCACCAAAAGTAGTACAGGAACTACTTTTGGGAATCGGTGCGGCGCTGCAAAGAAGGCGTCTCACTGATTCGGCCATTGACGGCGATTTGACATGTCAATACGGCCCGATGTGAACGTGGGCTATAACCTAGAAGCTGATTGGTTCCTATGCACAGCTGCACCAGATTTTGCACCATGCAGTTTTAGTAAATAACCCCCCCATGTATCATGTTGCATTCATATTTAGGGTTAAACATGAAACACTGTGTCCCCTTTATATATATAATTTATTAAAGCGGAGTTCCACACAAAAATGGAACTTCCGCTTTTCGGAACCCTCCCCCCCTCCGGTGTCACATTTGGCACCTTTCAGGGGGGAGGGGGGGTGCAGATACCTGTCTAAGACAGGTATTTGCACCCACTTCCGGCATAGACTCCCATGGGAGTCTACGCCTCTTCCTGTCCCTCCGCGCTGTCTCCTGGGAAACACACAGCTCCCAGGAGAGAGCGGGGACCACTTCACTTCCTGATTCCCTCACCTAGGATGGCGGCGGCAGCTGCTGAGAACCGAGCGGGTTCTCGGCGTCGCCTGCCGACATCGCTGGACCCTGGGACAGGTAAGTGGCCATGTATTAAAAGTCAGCAGCTGCAGTATTTATTATTTTTTTTTATTTTTTTTAGCGGTGTGGGTGGACCCCAGCTTTAATAATAGTGTATATATATTTTATTTACCGGTATTTATTTTATTTTTTTATATATGCAAAAGGAGTAACTTTTAAATCTTACTGCCTTGTAAGATTTAAAAGTTACTCCTTTTGCATTTTTGTATGTATGCGCTATTCTCTGTGGTTTTATTTATATATAGGTCTTATAGCAGCACCAACTTTAGATATTCAGGATTAGGGTGTGGGCTCCCCAACTCTTTGTCCGTTTGTTGCACATTGAGTTCTGATCAGACCCTTGGGGGTGGAGCACCCCACCCTCCCACACCAGTACTTCATTGTCCGTGTCCACTAATTAGTTGCTCCAGGAAGAGCCCCTTTTATAGTGAAGTTTAATCAGTGTAGTCTGCAGCAAGCACACATCTCCCATGTAAGGGGTGAGTATCTCCCATGTAAGGGGTGAGTATCTCCCATGTAAGGGGTGAGTATCTCCCATGTAAGGGGTGAGTATCTCCCATGTAAGGGGTGAGTATCTCCCATGTAAGGGGTGAGAAGTGGGATTTATCTTTCTATTTTAGGAATAGTGTAGGACCCACTGAGAATGGAGTACTTTGGCGCAGTGGCGGGCTTAAGCATGGTACGGCCATATAATGCGACTGTGGAATATGTCTTTAACTATACCATTGACAGCGTTCTTGTTTTACACATAAAAACGCTTAATTTTTGCACTAAATTTAGAGTTTTTTTTAATGTGTTTTTGATGCATTTTCTGGATATTACATCACTGACTCCCAGCATACAATTATGTATCCTGGGCAAATAAGCAAAGCGATTTTTTGATACATTTCCAAAATTTCAATTCATTTCTATAGAAGGTGTGTGTTCTCCTCGCCCCTTTTTTTTTTTCTTTTTTTTTTTCTTTTTTTTTTGTGCGCTGTTTACACAGCACACAAAAGATGCTGCATGCCGGACCTTTCAAACCGCAGCGCACAGAATAGGCACATAGGATTTTAAGGCAAATACTTTTGATGTGCTTTTGTCGTGCTGGAACAGTGCCTTCTAATGTGGCAAAAGTGCCATAGGTGTGAAAGGGCGAAGTGCAAAAAGAAGGAAAAAAAAAAAAAAATCTGTTGATCCTTCCAAAAATCTGCTAAGCTGATAACTTCCTGTACCGCAGGTGTTTTTCAGATCTGTCCTCTGGTGACAACACTTCCTGCATAGGTGTGTATGTATGTAGGGAAAATGGATAATTGGGCCCAATTTGGACATTTTCACTTAGGGTTGTACTCACTTTTGTTTCCAGCGGTTTAGACATTATTGGCTGTGTGTTGAGTTATTTTAAGGGGACAGCAAATTTACACTGTTATACAAGCTGTACACTCACTACTTTACATTGTAGACAAGTGTCATTTCTTCAGTGTTGTCACATGAGAAGATAGAAGAAAATGTGAGGGGTGTACTCACTTTTGTGAGATACTGTGTGTGTGTGATATATATATATATATATATATATATATATATATATATATATATATATATATATATATTATATTATATATTTTTTCATTATGTACCCACAGTAATAATTCATTTGGAAAGTAGTATAATAGACAATTGTGTTTCTGCACATGGTTTTTTTTTTTGTCTTTTTTTTTTGGACTCCCTCAAACTCTATATAAATTTTTTTTGTTTTTCGGGTCTAGATGCTGATTGATCCTCAGATGGACATTGTGTTCAGTGTTCAGGGACTGATCTCTCGGACATGGAAAAGTTTGACAGTCCGGGGTAAACGAGTCGGTATTCTTCTTTCCGTTCTGAGCTGTTTCTGGACGCTGAGAATGTGGCGAGTGTCGGCCAATGAAAATTTAGGCGCGGCATGTGTGGGCGAAATGTCTGACTTCGCGTATTTTTTTCTTTTTTTGTGTTGGCCTCCCCGCACGGTTTATCCCACCCTTCAAAATTTTTGTAATAGAGAAGAGGAGGAAAAAAAATCCTTGTTCCCTGACATGCCATTGTCTGCGTTCTGCTGGAATTGATGGCGCTGCAGTTCTCTCCGCTGAATCCTTGCCTAATTAACCGTTTTATCCCCAACACCGGGAAGAGTTATGACGCAGGTTTCTTTTTCTTTTTTTCTACACTCCAGAAGAGGCAGCGGACAGAGCTTAAATAAAATGATTCCAAACACCAAGCTAATAAAATGGTTCTTACGCTGCATTACGCAGATAAACTTTATTTTATGACCTCCGCCATTGTCACCGTTCCATCTGTAGCCTGCGCTTTACTCCCGTCCGGGAAGAGGTTTGAAGGTGATTTGTACATGACTGAAAAATGGATCCTGATAGGAAAACAAAAGAAAGTCCGTCTTCTGACAAAGCTTTGTATTTATTTGGTTTTGGATAAAGCGATGACGGGTTAGTGACGCTATCTACAACAAAATTCTAGTTTTGTGAGGAAAGCGGATTACGATTTTACTGCTGTCAGTTTTTTTTTTTTTATTGCCCCCCTGGAGGAAATCCCCAATAGCAATAATAAAAACCTAACGGGAGTTTTTTTTTAACTTCCCCATTCAGCCCAATCCCATCTCTACCTTCTCTTCTCTCCCTTCTCTTCTCTCTACTTCACGTCCCTCCTTTCCTTTTCCTTCCTTTTCCTTCCTTTTCCTTCCTTTTCCTTCCTTTTCCTTCCTTTTCCTTCCTTCTTTTCCTTCCTTCTTTTCCTATTGCGTTCCTGCTCTTCCCTCTATTGAACAGCTCTCATTTTGTTTTACCTCCTTTTCTCTTCTCTTCTCTTCTCTTCCCAATGCCTCCCTTTTCTTTTCTTCACTTCCCTTCTTCATGCCACTTCCCATCTTCCCTTTCCTTCAATTCCATCCTTCCCTTCACTCCATTCCCTACTTTGCTTACCTTCTTCAAGCCCTTATTTGACTTCCATCCTTCCCTTCACTTCTCTTCACTTCCATCCTTCTATTCACTTCCTTTCCCTTCACTTCCCTTACCTCCTTTTTTTCTTTACCTTCTTTCCTTTTCTTTTCCTCCCTTCTCTTCCCTTCGCCTCCCTTACTTTCCCTTTTTTACCTCCCTTCCCTCCTTCCCATCTCTTCCTTCTCTTCTCTCTACTTCAGGTCCCTCCTTTTTACTCCCCCTTCCCTTTTCCCTCCTTTCCTATTACGTCCCTTCTCTTCCCTCTATTGCACATCTCCCCTTTCCTTTTTACCTCCTTTCTCTTCTCTTCCCTTCGCCTCCCTTTTCTTCCCTTCTTCATGCCACTTCCCTTCTTCTCTTCCCTTCCCTTCCCTTCCCTTCAAATCCATCCTTCCAATCACTTCACTTGCTTCCCTAAATCCTTTTTTCACTCCACTTCCCTTCCTTCTCTTCTTTTCTCTTTTCTCTTCTTTTCTCTTTTCTCTTCTTTTCTCTTTTCTCTTTTCTCTTTTCTCTTCTTTTCTCTTCTCTCTTCTTTCTCATCTCTTCCTTCTCTTCTCTCTTCTTTCTCTTCTCATCTCTTCCTTCTCTTCTTTCTCTTCTCGTCTCTCTTACTTCTCTTCTCATCTCTTCCTTCTCTTCTTATCTCTTCCTTCTCTTCTCTCTACTTCACGTCCCTCCTTTTGCTTCCCTTCTCTTTTCCCCCCTTTCCTATTATGTCCCTTCTCTTCCCCTTATTGCATGTCTCTACTTTCCCTTTACCTCCTTTCTCTTCGTCTCCTTTTTCTTCCCTTCTTCATGCCACTTCCCTTATTCTTTTCCCTTCCTTTCAATTCCTTTCAATTCCTTTCAATTCCTTTCAATTCCTTCCTTCCTTCCTTCCTTCCTTCCTTCCTTCCTTCCTTCCTTCCTTCCTTCCTCCCTCTTCTCTACTTCACTTCCATCCTTCCTCCCTCTTCTCTACTTCACTTCCATCCTTCGCCTCTCCTTCGTCTCTCTTCTCCTTCCCTTAGTCTCTCTTCTCCTTCCCTTAGTCTCTCTCTTCTCCTTCCCTTAGTCTCTCTCTTCTCCTTCCCTTAGTCTCTCTCTTCTCCTTCCCTTAGTCTCTCTCTTCTCCTTCCCTTAGTCTCTCTCTTCTCCTTCCCTTAGTCTCTCTCTTCTCCTTCCCTTAGTCTCTCTCTTCTCCTTCCCTTAGTCTCTCTTCTCCCCTTCTCCTTACCTTCGCCTCTCTTCTCCCCTTCTCCTTCCCTTCGCCTCTCTTCTCCCCTTCTCCTTACCTTCGCCTCTCTTCTCCCCTTCTCCTTACCTTCGCCTCTCTTCTCCCCTTCTCCTCCCCTTCGCCTCTCTTCTCCCCTTCTCCTCCCCTTCGCCTCTCTTCTCCCCTTCTCCTCCCCTTCGCCTCTCTTCTCCACTTCTCCTTCCCTTCGCCTCTCTTCTCCCCTTCTCCTTCCCTTCGCCTCTCTTCTCCCCTTCTCCTTCCCTTAGTCTCTCTTCTCCCCTTCTCCTTCCCTTCGCCTCTCTTCTCCCCTTCTCCTTCCCTTCGCCTCTCTTCTCCCCTTCTCCTTCCCTTCGCCTCTCTTCTCCCCTTCTCCTTCCCTTCTCCTTCCCTTTGCCTCTCTTCTCCTTCCCTTTGCCTCCCTTCTCTCCGTTTTTACCTGTTTTACTTTACATTCATTCCATTTCTTTTCCTCCCTTCCCTTTGCCTCTCTTCTCTTCCATTCCCTTTCCCTCCCTGTCATAGAGACGAAACAGGAAGTGAGAGGAAACCTCTAGAAAATAAGTAGAATTCCCCTTCTATCCAGTTGTCACCAGGAAAGGTGTCCCCATGTGAAGATTTCCCCGTTCTATACACTGTACATAGACTTTCGTTATTAGGCGTGTTTCCTCCTGAATATTTCCGGTGTGTATTCATGGCTGACCACACTCCTGTGACTCGCATTCCATATATTCGGGGTATGGCTGACGCCGGCTC